>KN361850.1:3387-16333 GCA_000785685.1 Uromyces viciae-fabae
TGAATGGGGCAATTGCTTATTTTCAAGAAAATCAATAACCGGTTACTTAGTTTTAATTAATAATAATATTATTAGTTGGAAATCTTCAAAACAAAAGACAGTTTCTTTATCATCAACGGAGGCTGAATATCAAGCTCTTGCAGATTCAAGAAAAGAAATTCTATGGATTAAAAATATCATAAATGAAACTCAAGTATTTGATTTAAATGAACCTATTACTATTTTTGAAGACAATAAGGGTGCTCATGATTTAGCAATTAGCAATATTAGTCAAAACAGTTTTAGAACGAAGCATATGGACATAAAGCTTCATTTCATTAGAGACTTAATATTAAATAAAGAAATAATTTTAAAAATGATTTCCTCAAAAGATAATTATTCAGATTTTCTAACGAAATCAATTACATCAATTCATCTTAAAAATATTTTAACAAAAATTGGTTTAAAAGATTCAACTTTTTGGGCTGGCTCAATTATTATTTTATTTTGTCTCTCAAAAAATGATATTTTATTTTTTCTCTCAAAAAATGATTTCATTTCATTTTTTGCCTCAAAGTTTTTTTTTTTCAAAACAATCATTTCCATTCCATGTATTTTTAAATTTATTTCATCAAATATTACTAGCTTCTGCTTGTAGCACGGGGGAATGTCAAAATAATAAAAAGAATGATCTTAAAAGATCAAAAATCAACTCATCTCAAAAGAGTGAGTCTTTTTAATTCTTGTTTAAGAATTTATTAATTTTTATATTTTATTAATTAATAAAATATTTATTTATTTTTATTTTCAAAAATACCATGATAGATTTATTTAATTTAAATAAAATAAGAAAAACTATCATTGAAGATTCCCATTGAGGAATGATGTTATTTTACTCATGTGAGTAAAAACTTATTATTTTTATTGTTTATAATGATGTCATAATAATTATGTTATTCGCATAATTATTATGACAATTGAAAAATGATTCATTTGAATCATTTTTCAATGTTGAAATAATTCTTGCTGATGGAAATGATTTCATTTCGATCAGAATCCATTTTTAAGATTCAAATCATTGAATCATTTTTCATATCAATGATTCAAAATCATGATTTGAATCATTTAAATAAAATAAGAAAAACTATCATTGAGGATTCCCATTGAGGAATGATGTCATTTTACTCATGTGATTAAAAACTTATTATTTTTATTGTTTATAATGATGTCATAATAATTATGTTATTCGCATAATTATTATGACAATTGAAAAATGATTCATTTGAATCATTTTTCAATGTTGAAATAATTCTTGCTGATGGAAATGATTTCATTTCGATCAGAATCCATTTTTAAGATTCAAATCATTGAATCATTTTTCATATCAATGATTCAAAATCATGATTTGAATCAAGTGAATTAGAATTTAAAGTCAATCATATTATTTTCATTCTCAATCTCGTTGTAAAATGTCTTTTGCATTGATTAACATATCTTAATTATTAACTAAAAAGAATCATAAAATTTTTATACTACAATTTAGTAAATATTATTATCAATTACAATTATTATTTTAATCTTATATTTTTATTATTATTATCATTCATATTTTATATTATTCTTAACTTAAAATTCAGTTCTGCCTTCAGGTATTTATTCATTTTTAATTTTCTTTTTATATTTTTATGTTTAATAATTTTTGTTATTGTTTTCATATCAAATAATTTTTACTAAAGTAATTTATCTACCTTCAGTTGTCTTAATTTTCTCAAGCATCACCGCGGATAATGCCAGCAATAACACGACATTGGCGAGGAAGGCCGAGTCAATCATAGACGGACAATTCCGTGCATCCCACAATTTTCTGGGATGCATGGCACACACAATCAACTTAGCGGCTTGTGATGCTCTTGCATCGTTTTGTATAGTTTCTGATAGCCATACCGAGACGGATCTTTCAATGGATCTGGAATCAGATATCAATTCCAACCATGGAACCAATGTCAACCTGAATACAATCATATCTCGAGTCCATGGCCTGTCAACCCATGTCAGAGGCTCCCCTCAACGCCAAGAGGCATTTCAGTCCGTGATCTGAATGGTTTCCTAAAATGTTCAAGAAGATCCTGAAGATCTTCAAATTATCCAGACTCCAGCTTCAAAGTCGTTGATCTTGGATGCCTCCACCCAATGGAATTCTACTTACCTGATGCTTGAGCGTGCAATCAATTTGAAAGACGCTTGCAACCTTTATTGCTCACAACCTGAAACAGCAAAATACAGCCTTAGTCAATTAGAATGGAAGAAAACATTTCAAATGATGGAGTTCTTGAAGCCACTCCACGAGGTGACTGAAATTCTTTGCCAATCATCTTTTCCCACCCTCAATACTGCCATACCTATTTACATCTCCCTCCTCAAGAACATCATCAAAGTTGAAAGTAGCTATGATCTTTCTGAGCTCATTGTTCCAGCTCAACAGATGCTTCAAAAACTCAAGAAATACCTCATTATAGCTCTAGAGAAACCAGCACCACTGTGTGCAATGATACTTGATCCTCGTATCAAGCTCCATTATATAGAAAAAAATTATTCTTTTCTTTTGAAAAAACTTTTGCTTGATCTTTCTCCCTCCCAAGCACTTGTTTAATTCAAGTACCAGGCTGAAGCCTATGATCGATCCCGATTTCCAATATCCAACCCCAAGAGAAAGAAAAGAAAAAAACCAATATCGAAGCAGATGTCTTTGGAATTCACTCCAATGTGATGGATTTAGATGCCAAAATTCATCAATACCTAGCAGAGACAAACAAGGCTGCTGATATCAAAATCTTACAATCCTGGCGAACTCACGCAAATATTAACCCCTCCTTGGCTCTGATGGCCAAGTGTTACCTTGGTATTCCGGCAACAAGTGCACCATCTGAGAGGGTTTTCTCCCAATCTAAGAATATCATTGGGACACAGAGAAATAGTTTGGATCAAGCATCAGTTGAGCAATTGATCTTCTTGAAGGAATGGTCCCACAAGGCAAAGCACTTTGATGTGCTGGACAATGATACTGAGATGGACCATTTGGATAATGATTAGCTCAGTAATTTTTTTTTCCTTTTTCCTTTTTCTACTTCTTGAATCTAACATTACCATGAATACATCAAACAATTGAACATAAAACAAAAAAACTCAAAATCAAAACATAAAAAAAAAAAATTATGTTGTTTTCTTATCTCTATTTGTTCCTTTTTCTTGAATAAATTATTTCTCAACATTATAAATAAATGAAATAAATTTAGGATACTTGAATGAAAAATACATATATATACAAAAAAAAAAAAAAAACCTCACTGTGAGAAACCTCCATGGTATCTGAGTTACCCAAGCAATCTAGGGAGCCTCCCCAAATTTTTACCCGACATGACCCGTCGGGTAAACTTCCCCAAAAAAACCAGCCCGAAAACCGATCCCGCGGGCACGGAAGCCGGGTATATCCCGCCACCGGCTCTTTGGGATGCAGACCTACTTTGAATGACCAAAGAATTGTCAGTATGTCACTGCTTTCATTGGCAAAGGAATAAAACTCTGCAGTATGGACTCTTCCGGTCCTTGCCTGTTACACCGGCCCCTTGAGATTCTATCTCTATAGACTTCATTTCTCAACAACCCGATTCAAATGGCTTCAGCACCAAGGCTGTAACCCGTTACGCCAAACCCCGGGTATGCCCCGGGTATTGATCCCTGGGAGTCGGTCTGCGGGTCAGACCTCTGGCAAACCCTGAATCCCCGGGGTTTGGGGGGGGGGGGGGCAGCCAAAAATGAAAAAATGAAGTTTTTTTTTTTTAATACCTCAATTCTGTGTATGTGAGTTCATTGCAAAGGTTGCAGAAGCGCTTTTATTGTGTTTTGACATTTATTTTTTTATTTACAACATTAATGAAGGCAGGTTTGCAAGAAAGATTTGTCTTTTTTTGATTACTTATACTTTTTTTAAACTTTTTTTTACTTTTTTTAAACTTTTTTTTATTAATAATGCTTGTTTTAAAATTTTTTTTGTTAATGATACTTTTTTTATTGAGAAAAATAAAAAGAAAATACTTAAAAAGGACCATCAAAGGCCAGAAACCAATCCTTCAGGAATAAGAGCTGTTCAATGCTCTTGGGCTTGAGGGATGATCTCTGCCAAGAGACAATGCGACGAACCTTGGAGAAAACTCATTCAGATGAGGTGCTTGTTGCGGGAATGGCCAAAAAAACTTGTGCCATTGTTGAGAGAAGCGCCATTGTTGAGAGAAGCGGGAACTGCTGCTGACATGCCACCCAGTACGCCAGGAGTTTAGTTCCTTCAGGTTCTGGGGCTTCGTGTAAGTAGTGTTGAATCTCCGCTTGAATCCTGTTCATCTTGGGTGCAGGTGTATATAGAGCTGACTTGAAGGACAATTTTTCGTTTGTGGCAGCGGGAACTTGAGATGGAGACAATTGGGGTTTGGTTAAGATGGTGGACTGTTCTCTAACAAACGCCTGTGGTGAGTCGCAGAACACACGCATTATGTGTGTTTGAGTTAATCTGTAATTCTTGGGAATGAAATCCTCGTGGTTCTTGCCGAAGGTGGTCTTGAAAGTAGGATCTAAAATCATTGCCAATATATATATCGGTTTGTGGATTGCATCGCGAAGATACTGGTCAAACTTCTCGATCATCTCACGAGCAGGTATAATGAGCTGCTCTTGATCATAAAGACCTTGCTCGGTAGATCAAAGATGTTCCATTAATACCACGTACACAGGGAGAGCTGAGTTTAATTTTGGATACTTGGAGGCACAGAGTAATTCAGTTGCCTCTGAGAGTGGTTCAAGGAGATTCATGATATACCTGGTTTGATCCCATTCGGCAGATGATAGTGCATATGGTCGGGTTTCAGCAGAATCATGGCAAAAGTGGTTGCACGATTTTTGTAGTAACAAACATCGTTTGAAAATCTTAAATGTTGAGTTCCAACGGGTCTTGACATCAATTTCAAGACCCAGAATTCCTTTCGCATGGAGTTCCGGCTGTGCGAAGAGTACCACATTGGCAAAAAGCTCATGGCATTGGGGGGAGAAGCGGGCATACATGCATAAGCCATGTATCCTCTTCAGTGTTGTCTTGGCATTAATGTTTTCGCCATCCGGTTGTGAGGTGACAAAGGCAATATTCATTGGGTTGGAGACAATAGAATGTGGAGGAGAATCATTGGCCGTTGTAGAGAGGGGTTGCTCAGTATCACTGGGGGTATCATCAATTGATCCGAGCGCACCAATTCTGATAAATTTTGGAAACTAAGAGCAGATTTATTTCAATAAACAATTTTGGAAAAGAAAAATATGAAACACATGAGAAAAAGAAACTAGTACCTAAGAGCAGAATAGTGATAGTGAAAAATAAACAAGTAATCCCTCTAATCAAAGAAGCTGGAAGCAATAACAACTGGAGATGAGCAAGTCAGCAGAAGAAAAATAAGATGAATGAAATAAAGAAATGAGAAATACCAAGGTTGAGTATGAACTTGAACAGAATGATCTTGGTGGTTTTTGTTGAGTGAATAAGAGTAGCAAAAACAGGAAGAAATAAATCCAAGACAAGAAAAAAATAAATGAAGTTCTGACTCGTGAATAAAAGGAAACAATGCTTTATATTTGGAGTATCTGCACTAGGTAAATAATAATAAAAATAATAAAATAATAAAATAATAAAAATAAAAATAAAAAAAATAGAAAAGTAAGAAAATAATAAATGAAAAATACAACAAATTCTGACCTGAGCCGCAAGGTTGATAACATGGGCAACACACCCCAAGAGATGTGTTGCCCTGTTGAAGTGAGGGATCTTGAGACTTAACAACGCAGCCATCTTACCGTTGAGGCTTGCGTTGTCGGCTGTAATGGTGTGGAGTCAATCGATGGAATCATAAATTTTGAGAGCATCATAGAAGAGGTTGGTGAAGTTTTTTCCGTTGTGAGTTCCTAAGAAAAAGATAAAAATGAAAGATAAAAAAGAAAATAGACATGAGACATGTGTTCAATATTTAAAAAAGAAAAGATATGAGGAAAAGAGAGGATACGAGTGAAAAGAGTGGATACAAGTGAAATGAGAGGATACAAGTGAAATGAGTGAAAAGAGATGTTTACCTTGAACATGAGGGACTGCAAGAGTCAAGTCCCTCATCAAGAATTCCTCATCAATAAAGTGGGCTGTTACAGCCATGAACGCAATACAATTTGGGGCGGTCCAGGCATCTTGCGTGAACGATATTTTCCGTTGTTTCAATATATATTGGAGTTTGATTGTTTCCTGTGATTGAAGGAACATCCAGGAAGTATGGGTTGCGAGTCCAGAACGAGATGTATGTTTCAAAAGGGGGACGGCATCGACATTGAGAAGCCGGACCAGTTCTTTTAATGGCTTTTGTTCAACAAAAGAAAACGGCAGGTCAGCCGCAGCAATCAAGTATACCAACATGGTTTTGAGGGATTCATTATTGAGTTGACGCTAAAGAAAAAAAAAAAGTTAGCAATCGGGATCAATATAAATAAAAGAGAAAAAAACAAGAAACTTACTTGGGGCTCTGATGTGCTGGACTTGCTCCATTTGGAAATGTCCATATAGTACGTTTTTGTCCTCTTCAACAACTTGGGATCAGCGAGGTGGTGAATTTTGTCAAGGTGGCCGTGTAGATTTTTGGTACTAGAGGACTTGTCCCTCTTCATTTTGGTGCCACAGATGTTGCTGTGTTTCATGAGCACCTGACAGATTACGAGTCTGGGTTCGGTGGATTCATCGAAATGGTTCCACACCCAACTGCGCTTCAGGGAGTTGCGTGGGGCCTCTTGATTGTCGCTATCAGTATCGGCGGTGTCGTCAATGTCGATGTGGATGGTCTTGGCGGTGGATTTGGGACTGGGAGTGAGTGGATGGTTGGATCTTTGGTTGGATCTTGACAAATTTTCAGGCGGCCGGGGGTGCTTCTGCTTCATACTCGGAAATATCGCTGATGGCATATATCTCCGATGAATATCACCCTGGCGGAGATAAAAAAAAAAAAATTGGTAATACCCGGGGCTTCGGTGTTTGAGCCCTGAACCCCGGGTGTCGGGCCTCGGGACGGCCCTCAAACCCCGACCCGATACCCGGGTTACAGCCTTATTCAGCACGAGCTCGGTTGTCGTGCATTCCTTTTCAAAAATGGGACTCTTTCTCGGCACCCACACCGAAGGCCACAGCCCAAGGAAAGTGACTCAAGGCCTAAGTCCCTCCCTGCGGTTAGCAAAACAATTGTTCACCCTCCCGCATGGGCCGGTTTTATTCAAGTTTGACCAGTGAGGGGTGTTTTGCTCATGTGTTGATACCCTGGCACTTGATTTACTACATTTTGTTATTGAAACTATCCGATCTTCAAGACAACGACACGCACATTTTTTTTTTAATATTTCATTTCAGCTGAACAATTTAATTCAACCCATGCAGAGCGCCCCTTTCAGCATTTTACTCGCATCTCTGTTTCCAGCCAAATCATTTTAAAATAAAAACAACTCAAGTACATAATCTAACAACAACGAAAATTACAGATTAATTTTATGTACGCTGTTTTCTATTTTTTTCTTGATTCTTTGGAATCCGTCTGTCCAGTGCTAAATTCACCAGATTCCGTTCATGGTCCTTCAGGCATGGCTTCGTAGATGAAAGAAAATCATTTGGAAAAGGGGTATCTGATTATTTAGAGATCGTGCATCTATAGTGTAAAAAATGAAAATGTTTGCTTGGATCATGTCACTAGAAGTTATTTTAAGGTTGCGCTAGCATCTATTAAAGTCTGTGGATCATATCCTCGAGGTGGGTTGATCCACGACCCGATTTTCAATGGCTGACTAGATTAATGGATTCAATCTTGCGTTCTATCATAAAGAGTGCGATGACATACAAGTGATTGTTAGCAAGAAAAATTACGCGGCTGATTTGATCTGACTAGAACTTCGACTTCTAAATGCACCAAAGGAGTGGTTTTGACCTGATAAGCATTGTCAACAGGGTGATTTGGCGATAATTGAAAGGATAAAAGTGAATTCCGTCTGTGTTGTCCAAATACAATGGTATGAGTACCTTGAAGACCCAAAACTCGAGAATTGCAATTAACCCAAAATGTTTGTCACTTGCATCACGTGACTGCCGGCAGATGGTAGTGGAAAACCCAGAATGGGTGACCCCGGATGATTGTACACGTTGAATAGACTTGGTAAAAAAAGGTTGCACATCTAATAAAAACTGGGAGGAGAATCCAACAGTTACCTGATGGAAAGAGTAAAGTGAAAGAGTATCTTGGAAGTACATTTTCTGGACATGCGACTATCGAAAGCCAGCCCAGATGATGATCATACTGCCACAATGGGATGGCTAATAAAATATTTGTTTTCAGGATTCGCTGCCAAATTCGCCGCGTATGTAAAGTGTGAAAAAGACTCAAGCAGAAAAGACACATGGAATAGAAAAAAGAGGGGGCATAGGTCTTTTTTTACCGCAGAACCGGGGTAATGAGATTACCACCTGGAATAACCAATAACATTAGATCAGCTGGGAAGCATTCGGATTAGAAAGAGAGATGTCGTACCAGGATCCACCACCTCCGCCATTGTTACTAGCACCCGTGGCATACATGTATGCACCATGACCACCGCCTGAGTTACTGCAATAGCCAGGCGTCGGACCCGCATGAGAGTAGCCTCCACCATTATTGTAAGGATTGGCGGCATAACCACCGCCACCGCCCCCACCACGCCTAAAGTCTTGATTGCCAGAACGGCCCCGACCACGCGCACCACCTGCGCCGCGACCACGGCCACCACCACCACCAAATGAAGCTTCACGAGCTACCCCTTCAAGCCAATCGGGGATTTCCTGATTGGCCTCACGAAGAAGTTCAAGGAGCTCTTTAGAAATGTTTTTGTTATTGCGATTGAAAAAGGCCGTGGAGACTCCAGTGTTTCCGGCACGGCCAGTACGTCCAATACGGTGAACATAATCATCAATGTCATTAGGCAGATCATAGTTGATAACATGAGTTACATTTGGGATATCAAGGCCACGTGCGGCGACAGCAGTAGCCACCATGACCGGGGTGCGGTGAGAACGGAAGGTTTCCAAAGCTCGTTCCCTCTCTCGCTGCGAGCGATCACCATGAATTGAGGTGGCAGAGAAATTTGACTGAATCAAAAAATTTTCAAGCATGTCTGCCATCCGCTTGGTTTCCACAAAAACAAGAGTCAAGCCGCTCGTAGGCATGGAACTAAGCACGTCCAAGAGGACGCTTCGTTTGTCGGAATCTTCCACGTATTCAACTTTTTGAGTAATGTTCTCACTAGTAGAACCTACTCGTCCAACAGATAGGAAGATGTAGTCCTTCAAAAAATCCTTGGCTAACATTTGAATGTCACGAGGGAAGGTGGCACTGAACATTAGAGTTTGACGCTCGTGAACTCCGGGCATATCCTCACCAGTGACGATTCTTCGAATTTGGGGCTCAAATCCCATGTCCAACATCCGGTCGGCCTCGTCCAACACTAAGAACTTGATGTTACTCAAACTGATTCGTCCGCGTTCAATAAGATCTACTAATCTACCCGGAGTGGCGGATAGCAGGTCGCATCCAAGCTCAATTTGTCGCAGTTGAGTGTTCATGTCGGCGCCTCCGTACACAACAGCAGGACGGACCCAAGATCGGTAAGTGAATTTACGAGCTTCGTCGTGTATTTGGCTGACGAGTTCACGAGTAGGAGCCAAAATAAGCGCAGTAGGGAAAGCTTTGCGCTTACCATACCCACCGCTTTGAGCTTGCATACCAGCAGTGGGGAGAGGGCCTTTGGAGAATGAAGCGGAGATGATGGGAAATAAGAATCCTCCGGTTTTCCCCGAACCAGTTTGAGCGCATGCCATCAAGTCACGACCGTTAGCCACGATGGGGACAGAGTATTTTTGAACGGGGGTTGGAGTTTTGTACCTCGCCAAGGTGATGTTAGAGAGCAAGTGAGCATCCAAAGGTGAACTTGTGAAATCAGTGATGGGTTCAGGAACTCCATTCCCCGTAGCCTCGACTGGGATATCAGCATCTGAGTAGCAAACAGAATCATGAGAAGGTATCAGGAGTGAGGTAAGATATGAGGTTGGAGCACAATTCAATCTTACATCGATCAAAGTTAATTCCAGTGTGCTGCTTGCTAGGATCTTCCGCGTCACCAAAGAGATCTCTCTCAATCTTGAGATTGGGAGCGCAGGGAAAATGTTTACCCTGTCTCCACTCCCCATGGCCGTCATTGCGACGATTGCCTCCGGCTGGGCCGTTACGGGGGGAAGAGTAGCTCGCAGGCTTGTGCCAGGTGTTGGCGTCGGCGTTCGGAGCATGGATAGTGGGGTTAGTAGACCAAACGCTCGACGACCTGCAGAATGAAGAACAAATGGGGTCAGATCGATTTGATCGACCAGGTGGGAGGTGGTGGAAAAGTAATTAAAAGAGGACGAACAAGGAGGAATTGTTGGTAGAGGCTGGGGGAGCGCTGTTACCACCTCTCATGTGAGGAGGAACGTAGGCTGGTCGGGTAGGGTTGAGAGTAACTGAGGCTGTTGACAGGCAAAGTTCAGAGAGCGAGGGAGAGAAAGAGACAGCAAGGGTCAACGAAAGCACTGAGGGCGGAGGGAAGATCGAGACTACTTACCAATTTTGCCTTCAATCTCATCTATTGTGGCAACATTATTTTGCATGGTACGATGGATCTCACAAGATGATGGAAACGAATTGGAGAGACGACGTGAGAGAGGCGAAGAAGGAGATAGCAAATCAAGATAATAAATTGATCTAAAAATAAGTATCTATTTCTAAGCAGGAAAAATGGCAAAAATCAAAAAGATCGAAGAAAGGCAGGAGAAAGCGATACAAGTTTGCGAAAAGAAACAACTATGCAGATGAAGCTTCTTATCTTAAAGTAACGTATTGATTTGTGTAAAAAAAATGAAGCGTTTGAAGAGCAGAGGTTTCGGATGGTTGTTTTTTCATACAAGAACAGAGCAACCGAGTGAAGATGATTACATAATACATTTATATAATCAACACGGCTGTTGGTTTCAACACTCACCGCAGCAGTAAAGTCGATCTGACAACCCCCAGAATTCCCTTGGAATCCTGCAAAGCAAAGATAAAACATCAATTCCTTGAGCAGTAAATGTCACACATATGGAGCAGTCTTTCTTACTGTTTTTGTCCTTCCGGTTATTCGGAATTTTTTCAGATTTCTCTGAAATTACACATTTGGCTGATAAATAGAGGTACACAAAGTCAAATAAATAAATAAAATAGGTAAGACAGAAAATGTGGGTTGAAATTGGTTTTACATATACCCAACTTATTGGACTGTGTGGTGAAAATTGTAGCAATTGTGAAGCCAAAGAAATCTACATTCAAAATTCTGGTGTTTGTACCAGATTATAACCAAATTCATTTCAAGAGTCCTATATCATTCCTCATTGTGGTTCAAATTTTTACACAAGTAAATGTGGCACAAGTCCCTGGAGAAGAAAACCAGTCATGATTCCCACAAAAAGAATTTTGAATATTTCTTATTTGATTTTGCACACACCCTTAGGATATGTTTATATTTTTTTGAGCTCAAAATCTTGGAAAGGATTGAGGAAAGTTCAGGAGACTGGTGAAAAATTTGGTATTTTAAACTGCCAGCATATTTAAATGGGGTAACTTTATCCCAGTTAATCTAGGATGCTGTAAACCAATTTGAAATCAGTTAAGCTCACCAAGGAAAAATTGCTAGTTTGACAGGGAAAGAGTTCTTGAAAACTAGGGATATATGGAACACAGAATCACCCATCAAAAAAGAGGAGCTATCTGGATCCAGTGTTATTGAAGCCCTTTTTCAAACTTTTAACTGAATCCAGTTGGTTTCATGAAGCTAAGTATAGACATACTAACACAATGAACACCCTTTTCATGGCACACCCTGGATCTGTAAAAACGGCTTGATGTTGTGGAGTTTATATCTGTGTTGGAAGGATTAGGCAAAGGTGGTGTGGTAAGCAGAGCAGGTGGAGTCATTGTGCATGCAACCTGATCAATAGCTTTGGTGAACGCTGGAAGAATGTAGAAAGGGATGGATGAGTATAAACTCTGCCTTTCTTGATGACAAGAATTTAACTGATAGAATGGTTTTGTCTGAAGATGAACAGGGAGCAAGGCTACACCTTGTTGATGGGTTCAATAATTATTGAGTATGTTATTTCTGAGTTACAGTATGTAGGTGTTGAGTATTTTTTGAGATTTATTAATTTTCTAGTATGAGCAAGTGATGGATGAGATGGGATGGGATGAATGAATGAATGAATGAATGAATGAATGGGTAACAGTGGATGACTGCAAGGGAAAACAGGCTGGAGAGAGCTCCTTATAAAGAAAAATATGAGGGATTTTAGCTCCAGGGAGTAACACAACTACGCTGCAAAAATGGGTGCACAGACCTTCCCAGACCTATATTGTCATGGTGCACTGACTTATGATGTCAGTTTGCACAGATACTATGTAAATACAACATCACCTGATTGGTGCACAGATATTTGTATGGGCTTAAGAAGCACATTGGATGTCTTCCTGTTGTGAGACTCCAAAATAGGCTAGAGAATTTAAGCCCTAATGGCAGAATATAGAAAGGGATGCATGAGTATAGACTCTGCCTTTCTTGATGACAGGTATTGATAGAATGGTTTTGTCTGAAGATGAACAGGGAGCAAGGCTACACCTGGTTGATGGTTTAAATAATGATTGAGTTTTTTATTTCTGAGTTACAGTATGTAGGTGTTTAGTATTTTTTCATTTATTATTTTTCTAGTATGTGTATGAGTGAGTGATGGATGAGATGGATATCTGTGGATGAGTATCCTGGATGA
>KN361851.1:0-13773 GCA_000785685.1 Uromyces viciae-fabae
TGAAAATATTCATGAATCATCAAATCATGTGATCCCCTTCTTTCTTTTATTCTGATCGATCCAATTGAAAAAAAATCTTGTTTAAAAACATTTTTTTTTTTTGTAAAATTTGTTTTTTTGTTTTGTGAACAGAAGGCAGAGAAGGTGGATTGTTGAATAAGAACAATCAGATTGTTTTATTCTTTTCTATGGAAAAGAAGGTTGTCACCAGGTGAACATGAAGGGTTCTGGAGAACTGTTTTCCCAATAGAGCCCTCCATGTACAACACTGGGAGAGTTAAATGAGTGGTGGAAGAGGGAAATGGATGATGGAAGAGGGGATTTTTAAACTTAAAAGAAGAAAACAAAGTAAAATATAAAAATTGTCAAATTACAGTATGATAAATTTTAGTAAAACTTTAAACATACATATCTCCTAAACTAAAAGACCAATTGTCATGAATTTTTGCTCAAAATAAAGGGCTGAGATCGAATCATTTACAGTTGTCTATAATTGTGATACTTGTGAGACCTGGCAACTTAGTTTATTTTTTGTAAAAAAAAAAAGAAAAGTGAGGTGAGTGAAAAGTGAAAAGTGGAGAGGAAAAAAAAACTTGCTGGTTGGACCTGGCAAGTGGGATTTTCATGAGTTTTTTTAAAAGAATAAAAATTTTTGATGTGCTGAGTGAAAAGTGAACAGGAAAAAAAAACTCACCTGTTGGACCTGGCAAGTTGAATTTTGATGAGTTTTTTAAAAGAAAGAAAAAATGTCAATGTGAGGTGAGTGCTGAGTGAAAAGTGGAGAGGAAAAAAAAACTCACCTGTTGGACCTGGCAAGTTGAATTTTGATGAGTTTTTTTAAAGAAAGAAAAAATGTCAATGTGAGGTGAGTGGTGAGTGAAAAGTAGAGAAAAAAAAAACTCACTTGTTTTACCTGGGGGGTTGCAGTTAGATGGTTCTTTTTTTTTGAAGATAGTGATTGATTTATAAGAAATAGGCTTTCAAGTTGAAATCCAAAGCAGAGTCATCCCTATAAAGAACTTGCTTGGTTGTAATGATCTTTTGAGTTGGTTTTTGGTTGAGTTTTAGGTATGGTGTGTTGAGTTGATGATGCAAGCAAGGTAAAAAATAAAAAAAGGAGAGTGAATTCTCAAAGGGGTTAAGAAGATGAGAAATGGCGGATTTCAATCATGAAATCCGCCATTTTAAATTTTTGAAATACACCTACCCTGGGGTAGGTGTATTTCACAAGTTCGCCATTAATAATGGCAGATTTGATCCAAAAAAAATGGCGGATATCTAATGGCAAATTTCCTCACTTTGATACCCTCTAATAATGGCGGATTTGATCAAAAAAAAATGGCGGATTTCTAATGGCTAATTTCCTAACTTTGATACCCCCTATTTTATAAAAACAGAACAACAGAATTGACTCGAAATATAAATCTTCAGTTACTTGAAATTTCACAATACTTAGTAAGCAGAGAGCTTTGATGAGATAAAAAAAAGGAAGATTGTTGGAATTTGGTCCTCATGACCACTCTCCAAATTATGTGTATGCCAAGTTTTTCTCATCAAGTTATCTTTTTAAATTCTAAGTAAATAAATTAAATAAAAATAGTAAAAAAGTAGAATGAAGATAAAATATTTTAGTAGATAAGATTAGCAGTAGTAAGTATCTTGTAGTCATCAAACCCTGATCTTCAGTAGTCTAAATTATTCTCAAGTTATATTTTTTTATATTTTTGTTTCTGTTTTTAATTATTTTGGGGTTAAGTATCTAGAATTAGTGCCTCTATTTACACTGTAAAGATTTAAACTATAGTAGTGAGCTAAAATACTGTGATTAAGAGGCATTGACCTGTTTCAAGTTATTTTTATCATCTCTAGCTGTGTATTTTTTTATATTTTTGTTTCTTTTTTTATTATTTTGGGGTTAAGTATCTAGAATTAGTGCCTCTATTTACACAGTAAAGATTTAAACTATAGTAGTGAGCTAAAATACTGTGATTAAGAGGCATTGACCTGTTTCAAGTTATTTTTATCATCTCTAGCTGTTTGAATATTGTCTTAACTTGTCATTTTTTTAGAACCATTTTAAAACCCTGACATGTTGTTCAGGGGGCTTATTATTTTTTTATTCTATTTAAACTGCTGCTATCAGTAATAAATAAAATTATTGGTTCTTCTCTTAAAATTCCAAAACAATCTGAGCCAACCCAAGTGAGATACCCATCCTCCTTTCCCTTCTTCCTTAATCTCAGGTTCTTCTTTTCATAAATCAATAAAACAAAAAACAAATAAAAATTGTTTTAAAAAAATTCAAAATTTAAAAATATTTTAAGTCTTAAATTTTGACAAAGATAAAAACTTTGAGAATGGCTAAACTGATTGCAAACTCAAGGACTTGGAACTCGATATCTTTAGGGGGTTGTTTTTGTCACCACCCAAACCTGGTGTGCACAGCCTTTTGATGTCAAGACGGAGGTTGAGTTTTTCTTTATTTTGAATATTTTTACAAAATGATTTTAAGGATCCTAAAATTATCAAACTTTTTAGACAGCCTCCTGAGCCCCCCTGCTTCATATTCTGAGATTTTTAGCTCAAAAAAAACGTTGATTTTTGTTTGATTTTGTGTAATCCTTAATTAAGGAGTACTCATGTAATTTTTTTTGAGCTAAAAAGCTCAGAAAGTGTAGCATGTGCGCTCAGGAGGCTGCCAAAAAAATTTGGTAATTTTAGGGCGTCTAAAAGTATTTTTAAAAAATATTTAAAAAAAAAAAAAAATTGCAACGTCCCCTGGCAGTCCAAAAGGCGGTGCGCGAGCAGGTTTGGGTGGTGCAAATATTAATCCCCTTAATATATTCAAAATATAACAATAATAATTCAACAGACTAATTCTTAAACCTATTTAGGTTTGACCAAAGGAGCTTAAACATATAAGATTGGATTGATTTTTTTCTTACATATACAAGTGATGGATTTTTTTTATCTAAACACATATTTTAAAAGCTAATTTTTTTTTTTTTTATCATAAATATAAATGATAACAAAAGTACTAGAGTAAATACTTCTGAAATTTAATCTTTTTTTATGCCTATCAACAAATTGAAATATCAATACTTGAGGTTGAATTCACTTAGTTAACAAAAACAATTTTTCTGCTGTTTTTGTTTTTTAGTTGTTGAATTTAAAATTTCTATTTCACTTTTATTCTTTATTATACATTGATTTATTTATTTCAATGAAAGAAATATTTTTGATACATGGATTAGAGCACTTAGATTTCAGATATATTTCAATTGCAAATAAATCATTATGAAACTTGAAGAGAGAGAGAAACTGGGAGAAGAATTGACCTATTGCTATACTGAATCTATAGGTATCTAAGGGAAATAATTGTTTTGGAAAAAAAAATTCCATCAACATCAGATCTTATGGAGCAAGATGAAAAAAAAGATATAGATTTGATCTATTGTCACTATGCTCAACATATCTATGTTGTGTGTGCAAGCATTGATTAAATATTTTAATTTTCAAAACTTATCTTGATATCAAATGACAAGCGAATAAAAATATTTATGAGGAAGACTTGAAAAATAAGTAGCATGGGTACAGCCGGGGGAAGGAAGGTTGAAGTGTTGTGTATTCAGACATGAGAGTGGTCCTTTAAAGAGAGTAGAAAATTGCTTGAAAGAGGGGCTTGGGGACAATTTTATTTAAGATGAATATAAGCTCAGACTTGATAATATTATTTCAAAGAATGTGAAATTTAAATAATAGAAATCACATTTCACACAACAGGTTATGTCTGTCTGATAAAAACTACCATTTTTATCAGGACTAAGGAAACAGGATATAAAAAGATCATCTGATACACTAAAATGGAAACATGATAAAAGATACAAGTATGAATAACTACCATTATTCATGCTTTTTTACTGATAAAAATCATAAAGCTAACTTGTTATGATTTTGAATAATATGATTTTTCCTTTGGATTCGAAGTAATAAAAATAAATAGTGATAGAAACATTTAAAATAACTAGTGAGGATGAAAGCACAGAGTGATTAAACAATGATTTAGAATCCTAAGACCAGACTGCATTTCAATGAATAAAAACAAAATAAAATGAATAAACTTCTTAACAACTTTAGTAGAAAGAAAAAGTATGAGCTCAAAACCAACCAAAAGGTAGGTTTTTGATCCTTTAATTCTTTTTAATATGATTTAGAAGGCATATGAGGAAGAAGAAAATAAAATATAAAATAGAAAAACATATTAGAAATTTATTTATTTAATTGATATTTTATTGTAGAAGTAAAGATCTTACTGAGACAAGTAGATGATGTTGTCCCAATTAATTTCTAATAGAGCTTTTAATTTATTTGAATGATGTTGAAGTCTGATTTGTATAAATAGTGGTTAGTAACTCAAAGCTTTCAGCAGTGTTGAATCAAATTGATTATATCAGTTAATTGTTCTGACTTGTAGCTTGATGCACTTGTTGAAGTTTTTAGGATAGTTGCTTTTTTTTTTTTTTAAATAAGAAATCTAAATTTGAAGCGTAAATTAAATTTAGAAACTAATTCAAAGGGAAACTGAATTTGGAGTATTTATACTCCAGCTAAATTATGACTAAATTATTCTAGATTCAACAGAAAGTACTGGAAAAATACCAGGAAGGGGTGGGGAAAAGGAGATTAGGGACTCATAGATTTCTAGCTTGAGCAGGTATTTGAAAATCCAGTGGTTTTTCTACTTAAAAACCCCCCTTGTGTGCAACCGTGAGCCCAGTATCCTACTGGGAATACTGGATTTAAACAGGTCCCAAAACAAACATAATGAATCCTATGACCTATGTGGTAAAGGAGTTTATGTAGTTGTATAAGCATGTGGTAAGACAGATTTGACTCTTTCTAAATTTTGAAACGGGAACTAATATCCCTCTCTGGTTCTTATTTCATCTTTGATCATTAGTAAGCAATGTGTCTTTCTTTCTTTTTTTTGAAAAAAAAAATCAAAAATCAAAAAAAAATTATGATTTTATACTTTTATTTTTAAATTAGATTGTTTTCAGATTCTTATTTTTTTTTTTCTTATACTTTCATTAGGAGGTGTAAAATGTATCTCCAAACATCAGTTTACAGTCTGTCAGTCAGATGGCGGCACTTGAAAGACTGACTGATTCTCTACATTCCTTTTCTCTAAATATATTATGTACTTACTTCTACCATAACATATATATAAAGGTTGTGCCTTATTAATTTACAGTTCAGATAATAGTATTACCAAATAATACAATTTAAAAAGTTTTATTTTCCTGAGTTAATAATTCATGTGATTAATAGTATTGTTGTAGTAGTTGATTCAGGTGGGATTTTAAATCCAAGAATTGTGAAGTCTTCTCACTATCAATGCCCATAAATCCATAACCAAAATCTGTTACCCTAATTTTTTTTTTCCTTTACCTTTACAGTTCAGATAATAGTATTACCAAATGATACAATTTAAAAAGTTTTATTTTCCTGAGTTAATAATTCATGTGATTAATAGTATTGTTGTAGTAGTTGATTCAGGTGGGATTTTAAATCCAAGAATTGTGAAGTCTTCTCACTATCAATGCCCATAAATCCATAACCAAAATCTGTTACCCTAATTTTTTTTTTCCTTTACATATACTGGTCCTATTGGAAAATTAATTTTTGTTTTTCTTTTATTCATATGTTCAATAAATCAAAAAATTCACTGTACAATTTTTCTAAGTTTCTTCAAATTAATTTTTTGTAATTTCCACTCCACTTGATTGTTGACCTCCAAAGAATGTCAACAGGAGACTAGTTGAAGCAGCTGTAAGTGATGAAGTGCCATTGCCATTGCAATAAATCCATGTGGACATCATCAAGCAGCTGTAAGTGATGAAGTGCCATTTCCATTGCAATAAATCCATGTGGACATCATTAAAGAAAGGCATCTACCATCCTATATTCCTCCGTTGACCCAAATGGACAAAAGGAATCTTTTTTTTTAAAAAAATGCACTTTTTCAATAATTTTTGAGTGGTAGGAGCCAAATGCTCTGCCAACCAGGCTGATAAATATAATTAATTAAGTTGGATTATTAATTTTATAGACAAAGTATAACTGATTGAACTTTTTACCCAGAAGGGACTTGGGTGAAAAATTTAAATTAAAAATTTTTTTAATTACTTTTCTTGATTGCTAAACTTATAGTGTAACAAAGACTAACACACTTGTGGTTTAAAAAATAATTCTCAAAACTTATGCAAAATAGTAACACTAGAAACGACTTCTACTTTAGTATTTTAAACTATAAGAATACAAATTTTAATAAGCTCTTAAACATGACCACTACTTCTCTTGAAAATACAAGAGTGACTGAAGATATCCTAAACAAACCGGTTGAACTGACTTTCTAAAACATGTAAGATAAAACTACTTCATTCTTAAATATATGAGAATGCACCTTTTTTTTATTCTCTAAACATAAAGAGTAATAATGATTTTGTTTTCTATCATAAACATATATGATAGTGTCGGAGTGTCTTCTCCGACCCAATAATTGTGCACTGTGGGGTCTGATTTTTTTCTTGCATGTTGTGTTGTCTATCTCTGTTTCAGTTTTTGTTTTTGTTTTTTCTTCTCAGTTTCCAGTTTTTTATTTTTTGCTTCAATTCTCATTTGTTATCAAAACTACCCCAATCTTCAGGACTAAACCTGATTGAACCATTCTCACAAGTAATAAATCAAGTCAACTGAATACAAAAGTACTAGCTAAAGAAGTGCTAGAGAGGAGTGTCTGGGAAGGTAATTGTCAAGTCAAAAAATCTCACATTTCTTATTTACTCAGTCTCAAAATATTGTTTTCTGTTTTGTTTTGTCTTGTCTTGTTTCTATATTGTCTATTTCTGTTTCATTGATAAACGAAACTAGTCCCCAATCAATCAATTTAAAATAAAAATAAAAATATTTCAATCAATCAGGCTTCTTCTCGTGGTGAACATTCCTAGTAGTATCTTAACCTATTTTTTGTCTTGATATTAATATACTAAAAACCTATTTTAGGTAAAAAATAATTTTCTTATTTTTATTTCCCAGTTTCATTAATAATCTTGTTATTAAAATGATCTAAAAAAATCTTGTTTTCCTTTTTCTAAGTTTTACTACTATTAAGTTTGAAATCAATTCTGCTTCAACAAAGTTTCCAGTCTCATATCCCTACAGATAGAAGATTTACTACTTTGAATATTTTATTATGATTTGGATTAAGGTTTAAGGGAAGCTAAAGTCACTAGAATTCCAACACTGTTGAGCTTCAGTACATCTGAAGTAGAAGAAAGGCACGATTGTTTTTTTTATGGGTGGCGGAAATTGGGGAAGTTGTTTTTTGAAACTTCTACTTGGCAAAGTGTTTTCACTTATTAGCCTTAGTCTTCATTGTAATTGGTCTAATCATATTTGATTCACTAACACTCTTGTCCATACTTCACCTTGAGAAGGCATTAAGTCCAGCCAGTTCTACCTCATCTAAAACTTTCCAAATGTGCTATTCTCATAACTCATCAGTTAACTTTTCTCCTCTTCTCCCAATAAGTCCACTTGGCTATTTCAAAGTTTAAAAATTTTAAACTTCAGGTGAAAGTCACTTTTCCCCTAGTACTACCCACATGATACAATATCAGGCCAAGTCTAAAATAGACAGTAGAATCGATTTCAAAAAATAGACAGAGCAATAAATGGATAATTTCATTTAATAGTTATTAAAAAACATGCAACTCATTTTAAACTAGAGATTAAAATACATAAAGAAAAACATTATTATTATTATGATTATAGATAGGACGACGAAATATAAAAGAGATCTAAAAAATATCGGCGTCCAGAATTTGATATAGTTAAATAGAGTAGCGTAGATGAATTGGAGGTATCTAAAGGAATTGAAGAGATTCTGAAGAAGTGTTGGACTGGAAGGATGAGTAATTCAGATTTCAAGACGATCTAGTTCCGAGTGAGAATGAGTAAAAGTGGAGGATGAGCGAATTGATAATTCAATTGATTGATCGTTTTCAAAGCTAGAATCACAAGGGGTGGTACTGCCATGGTTAATGTGGAAGAAAACAATAGACTCTGTGGATTGATCGGAAATCAAGCTATTATCACAAGGTGTAGTAGTCCCCTCATCGATATTCTCATGATCCATGGTTGAAAGAATATGTCCCGTTACAAAGCTTTGATCATCAGGGGTTGTGCTCCCTGCATTGGCATCATCCCCGATTTGGAAGAAAAATGAGGGATTTGATGGATCTATACTAAAGCTGGTGTCATGCAATGGGGTACTGCTCCCGTTGTTATCGAGATCATCAAAGAGGATAGATTCGGAATGTTCCATCGCATAACTAGTTTCAAGAGGAGTGGTGCTTCCTCCATTGACATCAGTCTCAAAAATTATCGAGTCCGTAAAGAGCTCATCCTCTCCAATCGCGAAACTAGAATCGCAAGGGGTTGTAGTACCATTCTCTGCTGCTGTGTACTCTTCTAAGTCATCATTAGCTTCAGATGCTATGGCTACAGTTTCAAATAACATTTAATATTGTCAGAAAGTTGAAAGTGAAAATCACTGTTTAGGTAACGTAAAACTGACTTAAAATCTCGGGATGATATGATCCAGCTTTTTTTTTGTTTTGCGTTATCTCTTCATGACCCCAGCCAAATAAGCCATTCAGACCCATCTTGCGTACAGCAGCATCTGATGCGGCTTTTCGTATTCCTTCTACCGCCAGTCTTCGACGAGTGACTGGGGTGGTAGTTGTCTTTGGGCTTGATCCATAAGATGGACCTTTGGTTCGATTTTTTGAACGAGGCGAAGCCAACTGAGCAGAACGCAAGGTTTGGAGATGGGGTAGTGAAAATATAGTCGCTTTTGAGTTGGAAGTAGTTGTAAGCTGTTTAGGTATAACCAGATGAGAATTCATAGTCTTTTTAATCATTGGCTTGAGTGGAAGATTTGATGATGTTAAACTAGCACCATTAGTTAGAATGTTTTGTTTGTGTGAACAATCTACCAAGGGCTGTTGTTTAAACTTGGTAGCTAATCTCGTTGGAGCTCTATATTTAGGCCACTGATTCTCTTGATTATTTTTCAGCTTAGATGATTTACCTCGTGGCAGTACACGACGGGTGGGTGATTGGTAGGATTGTACTGGACGATTCGGCAATCCATGTTTAAGTTGTAAGTTATCAGTTAGAAACACCATCTTCCTTAGGATGAAACTTGTTAAGAGTTGATAGGATGATAAGGAAGACTTAAAAAGCTAATAAGTTAACGAGTGGATACATTTCCCTAAAGGAACAGCTAGATTTTTATATTTCTTACACTTGATCAGCCATCTTTTTGTTTCTATCTTAAAGTGATAACTAATCATCGGATCAGGGTACATAGAGTGAAGGACTGACCAGCCACCCTAGGCTCAGCCCAAAGTTACCCAGCCCACTTCAATGGCTAGGATTGAAATTTATGATTAATCCTAACAGAGGAAATAGTAAAGATCCACGATATAACTTCAATGAGGTCTTTCTCAAATTAAGATTCAACGAAAAATCTAAAAATCTCCTCAAGACAAGAATGATCTAGCTATACTTACACTTGATGTGGTAAGTCATCGCAAACGAGGGGAAAGAGTAACACTTATTTTGAGAGAAAAACTGAAAATGAAAACTATGTAAAACATTGGGAGATTACAAAGAGTAACAATTGAACCAAATATAAGGGTCTTCTAATCAAAATCTAGTTGTAAACAAGGTAGAGATGGTGAACACTTCATTGCTTCAATTCTGCACGTTTTCCAAATGCGAGTAGGATTGAAATATTAAATTCTTCCGTTTAGGGTACTTTACTCTAAATTTCGCCTATCTCCAAATTTCCCCTCTAAAGATTTTGAAAAACTTGTTTATGAACAATTTGCCGAGTTTTGGAATTTCAAGCAACTTTAAGATGAATGACTTTGACAATTGATGGCCATTGAAACGATTAACAAATTCGTAACCTTAGAACTCAACGAACGGTGGGAATCGGCCTTTCATATGAGTCCTCCCTGACCGCTTCCGGCAGCCACAATTCAAGGTGTAAAGGGTTAAGAACATCGGGCTTTGTTGTTTATGTGCCCTTGGGATGCAGAAAGCCACTCTCATAGCATGAAGAAAGTATGGTGTAAGATGTGTTATTATACAGCAAGCCTATGGCTAATTGGTAATCAAGCATACAAACAATGAATGCAAAAGAGAATCCGGTTATTCCGAATAGATGAATCAATAGCAAGCATCGTAAAACTTCTCAAGCTAAAAGCTCAAGCGCCAAAACCGTATAGAGTTCGACCTTGTCTTTTGAGTGCATAGACTACATCCAATGAGGTGACTGTTTTGCGTTTGGCATGTTCGGTATAAGTCACGGAGTCACGAATGACGTTCTCAAGGAAGATCTTTTACCGAGCAAAAATCAATGAAAGATGATCAATTGATTAGTATGTAGTGTTATTTCAAGGAGGGGAAAAGTACAGGAATGAGATGAAGATAAAGCCGACTTTGAGAACACCACGAGTTTCTTCGTAAATTAAACCAGAGATACGCTTAACACCACCACGACGGGCGAGTCGACGAATAGCAGGTTTAGTGATACCTTGGATGTTATCTCGTAAGATTTTTCGGTGTCCTAGAGTGAGATCAAGTCGTTCATAAGAGATACAATCAACATATCGAACGCATAAAGATGATGCAAGGCTAAAATATATCGAAAAAAATAACTTCGAGTTGAACGATTTGAAGTTGTTTGAAAGCTTGACTAACGTTTTGCACCTCCTTTACCGAGACCTTTACCACCGCTTTTACCTCTTCCGGACATGTTGATGTGGTGAGTTTGAGTGTGAAATTGAATTAAATGAGGTGAAGATCGAGTACACAATTTATACCAGCAAAGGGGCGGTGCGCGTCCGGCCAGGGGTCATGGCTCACTCTTTTCTTTTTTTCCTTTGCCATAGGAGTGACGTAGAAAATACGCAGGCCCTCGCCCTTGCACAATATTGATAGATGTTGTGCAGTATTTATATTGGATGAGTAGTTCCACTTAAGCTGATCATGCAGGAATGTTTGGAAAAGGTGAAGAAAGTGAGATCATCCAAAATGGGCTTGGTAGATAAACATCTCTTTTTATTCAGCATTGAAGGCAAGGGTTACGTTAATTCACAGCCATGGATGGATGGTTCTTTAAGCCATTGGTAAAATTATACAAAGTTTGTGAGAACTTTAATAGAGAGACTTACTGAGTTGTTATTGGGCCAAAAAATCATCGTCTTTGCCAATGCCATCTCCACCATCCGCCATTCTAAATACTACAATCATTACAATCCTGAAGCTAAAATCTAACTTTAAATCTATCAAAAGCATGAGAACCAAAAGTACCAATAACCACTCAATCAATCTGCTCAATCAGCTTCCATTTTTAATGATAGTCCTGTTAGAAATTTACAATTTGAATCCTTGATTAAAAAGTATAAAGAAGTATTGAGTAGGTTGAAAAAAAAAATCTTTCATTTCATTTCTTATATCTTCTATCTGAAAGATTAATAGTATGAATGAGAATTTTTTCTGCTGTTGAAATTCTAACTGCTCACTTCAGCTGATCCCTCTCGATAAAATCTCTTCCTTTGTTTATGCCCAACCCCTTGTCATGAAATTCCAGGTGTGAAGATTTATTGAAATATCAAGTCCTGTTGTTACTGTCACCTGTTAAGGAATTATATTTACTTCTAAAATCACATATTTGTTATATTTTTAGTTAGTTTAAAGGTTTATTTGAGAGATAGTTTCTCTAAATTGAAAAGTTACTTGTAGTTGAAATTAGTTGGCTGAAGATAGAGTAAAGTTACTTCTAGTCAACGTTAAGCATTTTAAGACACATTGAATCATAGTGAATTTATTCATAAATGTTTTAGTTCACCCACAAGTGTGGGATGTTGGTACTTCTGAGAAGCTTAGTAGTACTTCTTTCTGCAATTAAAAATTATTTATTCTTTCTTCAATCTCATTTTCTCCACTTGGGGTAAATCTAAGTGATTTAAAATTACTTTATGATTCTTCACACTAATTGACTCAAATGACTGCTTTGGGGTTTTCAGGGGGATTTTATATAAACTGAATGGATATCAGGCTTAATGTAGCTTGATGTCACATGTTGTCTAGTGTAACTTGATGTCACATGTTGTCTAATGAAAATAATTGATCTTGTCCTAATGTAATATTAGGGGGTGCCAAATATACCCAAACCTGACACTACAAATACAACTTTTATTTTGGATCAAACACAAAAAAATTAATTTTGTGTTTTTCAAAAAATTTTGACCCAAAAGAGGTATTTTTTGAAATGCATTTTCTCATAAAAACATTAGGGGGTGTCAAATATCACACAACACAACCTTTTTTTATTTCCGGTTTTCAACAAAAAACTCCATTTCAAACCAGACATTTTTTTTTTGAAATAACCCACTTATTTGGCACAAGGGGTGTCAATATATCAAAAAAAAAATTCCAAATATTGATAATCCAAAAGTCAACATAAAAATCTGCACCCATAAATTAAAATTAGCCAATAAAAAATTTTGGGGACCGGTTTTGGCACTGCCCAAAAACTTCCTGGCACTGCCTTTTGATGTCAGGAGGATGTCAAGTTTTTTTCAATTTTTTAAATATTTTTAAAAAATACTTCTAATGGTCCCAAAGCTCCAAAAACTTTTTTGACAACCTCCTGAGCCCCCCTGCCACATATTCTGAGCTTTTTAGCTCAAAAAAAAAACATTGAAGTACACTAAATCAAAAAAAATAATAAGAAAAATGGTTAATACAGAAAATATGGGCTAGAAATTTTATCACATGTATTTTCACACTATTGGAATGTGGGATAAAATTTTTATCCACGGGGAAGCAAAAAAAGTCACTTTTACATTTACTTTTGCAAAAACAGGTGCATGTATCAAAATTTTACAAAAGTAATCGTAAAAGTGACTTTTTTTTCCTTCCCCGTGGATAAAGTTTTTATCCCAAATTCCAATAGTGTGAAATTACATGTGATAAAAGTTTTAGCCCATATTTCCCGCGTTAAGCATTTTTTTATTTCATTTTTTGATTTAATGTACTCCCTAAATAAGGAGTACTTAAATGTTTTTTTTTGAGCTGAAAGCTCAGAATATGTGGCAGGGGGGCTCAGGAGGTTGTCAAAAATTTTTGGGAGCTTTGGGACCATTAGAAGTATTTTTTAAAAATATTTAAAAAATTGAAAAAAACTCGACATCCTCCTGACGTCAAAAGGGGGTGCGAGGCAGGATTTGGGTGGTGCAAAAACGGACCCCCAAAATTTTTCACCTTCCTACACCTACAAACCCATTTCTTCAAGCTCGATTGTTACTTCAACTTGAAAAAGTATCAACAAGTAAATTTCTCTTCCTTCTCAACTAACTACATTGTGCATTAAGTCTAAATAATTCCTTCCACATCATCCTCCAAAGAAATGCCTTGCAGAGCCCAACAAAACCCCAAAAATCAATTGACTTCCAACACTCCCCCAGAGTCTCCAACTAAATCTGGACATTTAAAAAGGGAAGATCATCTCATCATTACCAACTGGTTGATGATCCGAAAGAATGACAATGCTGCATTTGGTACCGAACACTCAACCAAGGTTGGAAGGCCTCCCAAATTGAAGGTCAATGGCTATCAACTAATGGCAAT
>KN361854.1:0-12149 GCA_000785685.1 Uromyces viciae-fabae
TTGTTGTGCCATCGAAAAATCCAATGCAGCCAGGAAAACCTTCCTCTTGCATAACCTGTGATGATTCTAGCCTCTACTGTGTTGTATGCCATGTGAGAATTCTTGACTTGAATGAATATATTGCCTTTATTACCCTGCATGTATACTTATCGACAGTGCCATATCCAATTGAGAAGTGATTATTGAGTCTTATTTTAGCAGCTGCATTACCATTTGACCCAAGGCGACATAATGCAACAGCTAATTGGATTGATGGATCTTGTTGTGGATTGTGTGAGTTGTTGTGAAATATGGGATGGTCCTCAATTAAACTTAGGAGCTTGATGAAACAGGGCCAGGTAGTTCGGAATAATTGGAGCATACTTGAAGGGGGAAGCTGTTCAATTATTTGTAGTTCATATCTTGGAAGATGGCGAGTTGAAGGTTTCCTGCTAACTAGATATCGCTTTTGGAGCAACTGCTGCATAAAATCTATGTCAAGTTCCAGGTCCTATTCGGTATCAGATGAAGCCATGATTGCCAAGGCTGCATGCAGCATTTAAAGAATGAAGGAGTTATGCCTGAATTGATGGTTGAGGCATTGTTTCAAGCAGTTATAATGGGAAGTTGTTTTGTGAGTGAACTCAGTGGATGATGTGATGTGGTCGAGTAAACTTGGTAGTTGAGGAGAGATGGATGTGGTGTGATAAGTGTGGATTAATCCAAAAAAACCCACTTATTTTGAATTGTCTGGTTTGGCTCAAAAAACAATGTTTTTATGAAAAACTGCATTTCAAAAAATACCACAGTTGGGTCAAGATTTTTTGAAAAACTCAAAATTCAAAAGTCGGGTTTGATCCAAAAAAAAAGGTCATGTTTGTAAATATTATTTAATTGATTTTTTGTAATAATAATAATAAAAAATAATAAAAATAATAATTATAATTTTAAAATAATAATAATATGACTTTGCAGGTTAAATGGATTGTTGTTTCATCTCATAACCTGACAGAGAAATTCTGAGGTGGATTTCAAGGTTAAAATCTGAATGCTCTACTGATAGAGCTTTTTTGAGATGAAAGAGTTTTAAAATAAGTTGACTTGATTAGTTAATCCAAAAGTGATGGTGTTGAAGTTTAGGAATATAAAATATAAGATTAATTTTTTTATGATTTTTATTTTTATTGTTTTTTATTTTTATAAAACAGAAAAATATAAGATGGAGGCAAGGTCAGGCAATATTTTGATTTAACCTTGGAGTGGCTCAGAAAAAGAGAAGAGAACCAATGATTAAATTTTTTCTCCAGTATGGAGTATTTGAGAGAAGACAAATACAAGAAGACCCCTGGACAAATCCCAGGGGGTTTTAATATAGTTTAAAATAAAAAATGAGAAAAAACTGTAGAAAAATATTTAAAGATATTTTGAGACAAGAAAAGATAAAAAAAAAAAAAATGAAAGGAACTAAGAGATATTTCTACTAAGACTAATGTCATAAGAAGTTCATGTGAAAGTTCTGATGACATGAAACTACAACTATAATATGATAAAAAGAACAGATAAAAAGATCACAATTCAAGAAGGGGTGTTAATTCTTATTGATTAGCCCAAACAAAACAAAAAAGAAATACAATCATATTCGAAGTTTAATAAAAAGGGAACATGCTGCTATGAGGCACTATTTAGACTCAGTTTATGTTAATTTGATTATACTCATGCAGACTAATTTAAATGTTTTATAAGAAAATTTAGATAAAAAATAAAAAATAGAAAAAGAATAAAAATCTGCTTTGACGTAAGTTAGATGAAGAAATGGTGAAATTTCAACAGATGGAAGACCTATTTATAGGCCTGCTTAAATAATCAGAAAATAAAAGAAGACAATTTAAAATAGTAAAATAGTTTTATAAAGAAAACTAGTTTTTAAGTTGATCTGATACAGGACCCTATTGGCTGATTAAGTAATCAACAGCCTGAAGATGATAACTCATAGGTACAAAAGAGATTATTTTAGTATGAGATAGAGTAGTAGTTTATTTCTATAGAGTATATTTTAGATATTTGAGTAGTAGAGTAATAGTTTTAAGAAAATATTCAAGTTGAAGTCACCGATATTCCAACACTAAGTCAACTGACCCTCAAATAAGCACTAGGAATTAGCTAACTGGGTCTATTTATGGACCAGGAACATGGGACCAGCTCTTTAACAGAGGCAGTCAAGTCATGGGCACCAATAACTCCTGCCTGGTGATGAAAATTTTTCATCTGGGGTCAGTCAAATACTCAGAGACATTTTACATGCATAAGGGAGAGAGAACTGCTTAAATTGAGATATAGAAGAGGAAACCACCTTTGTGGTTAAATGAATTATGGACCATCAATTTTGTGTAAAACTTTTGTGATTGGAGGCTGATTTCAATCGGAATAATCATGAATAGATTCAGCAATAAGATAGGATTTTGGGGTCTGTTAATGAAGGGTTCATAGCTGAGGGATGGCAATTTTCTGTTATCCTCATAAATTCTCTTAGCGCCAGGAATCACAGCCATTCATGTTAATCTCATTATGAGGCGGGACTGAGATTTATCATGGTTGTGGGGGGGTGGGATGGAGACTCCCAGGTGGGGAGCGGATTGGGGTGCATGTGCCGCCAGGATCCCTAGTACTACGTATTCTTGAATTTATTATATAATTATATTGTGAAATTATTCTACATACCTGGTATAAGTCTTCTGCCTGTCAAAATATTAGAATATTTTAATTTAATTAAATATTTAAAATAAACAAAATTTTAATTACATATAAATAAATAAAATAAATATTTAATAATTAAAATAAGAATAGTGATAATATAATTAAGATAAGTGTAACATTTACTTTCTCTTATGACGTCATGATTGTTTTTTGTTGAAAACAATCATGACATCATTCATAAAATGATAAAATATTTTATTCTTGCTAATGACCGATGTTTTCTGTTATCAGGAAAACGGTCAACAACAATGATCGATTATCTTTTTATCAAAAATTCCGATTGAAAGTAAACATCAAGAATTTTTAATAACAAAGCATATTAAAAATAAAAATTAGAAATTTAGTATTTGATTAAAAAACAAAGATCAACTATAAAAAAATATAAGTAAAATTAAATTAATATTAATCAATTAAAATTAATCAATGATTAATAAATAAATTAACATTAAAAATAAAATAAAATAAATAATACTATTATTATAAACATTAAAAATAAAATGCACTAGAATCTTTTTATATCAATAAAAAGATTATTAAATATAATTATTAAAATAAAAATTACAATTATAAATCAATAATCAAAATTTCATTTATATTATTATTTATTCTATTATTTTACATTATTATTATTATTAAATATTATCATAATATTTTATCAATTACATTTAGAATCAAAATGATTACAATTATTTATATTTATAAAAATATATATTTTTCTTATTAAAAATAATTATTTAATTATTATAACTTTGGCAAATACCAATTTTGCCTTTTAGGTAAATAATCAATTTATTTATATTTTTATCATTCTTTTCTTTTTATTATTATTAAAAATAAATATCTTGTATTAAATTATAAAAAGAATGTATTAACTTAAAGAGTAATAAAAACCTTTTAGTTCTGAAATTTAACACTGCCTTGGGTAGCTCTTAAACTGTCAAAATGATGAATTAAATAATAACTTTATCAAAAGAAAGAAAAAATTTTGTGAGTTAAAAAACAATAAAGAAAATCAAAGCAAAAATAATAAAAGCTAAATAAATTAAAATAAAAAAATTGTTTAATGCAGATGAAAAACAAGTCAAAAATTATGACTATACCTGTGAGCAATAAACAAGATAAAAAGTAAAAATACAAGAATTAAAAAATTGTAAGCTAAAATTCAAAAATACCTACAAAATTAAAATGTAGAGAAATAAATAAAGATTTATAATTTTATTCAAAAACGATAATAATAAAAACATAATAACTCAAAAGAGTTTAACAAAAATCATAACAATTTATGACATCAATGATTCTTATTGATTTGCTGACAAAGGATTTTTGTTTCTTTTTGCTTCAATCAATGATATAATTGATTTAGCTGTACGGGAATCAAAGAGACATTTTCAATCTTTTGGTCAACAAGATTGAAATGTGATTTCATAAAATTTTCAAAATAAAAATTAATAAAATTTTCATCATTGTAATTTTTCTTTTGATCATTTGATTTATTTTAAAGATTAGAATTATAAATTTTATAATTAGAACTATTTATATCATTAGCATATTATTATCTACTTTTATCATTAAGATAGCAAAAATATTAAAAACATTTATTCAATATTAATATTATTATTTTTAAAATTATTAACTCGAATTTGATCCTTCATATTTTATTGTTAAAATAATCAGTTAAAGTTATTTTATTATATTTTATTTTAATTATCTTTATTATTTTTATTCTTATTATCATCTATACTATTATTTTAAATATATTAGGCAATAAATGTTTTTGCCTTTAGGTGATTAATCTTTTTCTTTATCATCATTTTAAGAACTCTTAAAATTGTAAATTATTTTTATGAATACTTTTTGTAATTGTTTCTGACAATAAAATGCCTTTAGTTTCCATTAATTTTCACATAAACCAGTGGAGTTATTGATATGGCCTTGGTGAGTGACTAGAGTTTATTTGAGGTGTAGCATTGTAGCATCCATTTCTCAAGGAATAAGTGAAGAATTCCTGCTACTTCCAGGTGAAATAATAAAACCTTTATTGAGTCCATTTTAGAGTACCACAGCGGGTTAGGATTAATCTAGACCAGAAACTATATTCAGAATTCCAACTGATTAGGGTGAAGGGATTCAATCTGGGTACCAAAATCTCAGTTTGTTGCAAGACATGAGGAATTTGAGATCTGGCTCAAATGTTAAAATATCTGGAAACATAGTTGAGGAGAAAATGATTGTTGTATTATTTATTTACACCCTCACCTTGATTGCTTGGGTGTCACTTGCTATCAAGTGACATCAAGGGGGCTCTGGTTCATCTCCTCCCTATGTTGAACACATTGCTTTGCTCACAGTAACTGTGCATAATGCACAGTCACAGTGCAGTGTAGATGCAACAGAATTTTTACTGAGATCCAACCTATGCTTGGTCCAAGCTCCTTGATTTCTCTTGCTAGCAAGCGACACAACCTTTTTTGTGGTGCCTGAAGGTTGTGTATGTTCCAGGGTGAAGAAAAGGTTGCATCAACTAAAAAAATAATACAGAATTGGAAGGACATGAGAGAAGTTACATAATTGAATTTCATTTTAGTTTGAAATTGAAGAAATGTAGATTCAAGAACAAAGGGGAGAAATTAGCCTAGTTTTTTCATAGTGGTTTTAAAACTGTTTTTATATAAAATTAAAAAGTATTCTGGTACAGTTGCACGCCACGTTCCGCTGTACAGCGCTGCCCACAAAACTTGGTTTGATGACACGGCCGAAATTGACACCGCGCAGGTGGCCCCAAAATGACACCTACCACATTTTGAGGTCTAATGGGTGTGTAGCTTTCAGATCTACAGTGGTGAAGGATTTTTCTCAGCGGTTTTCTTAAATTAATAATTTTTTACTCAATATTTGGGACATATGGCTTTAGGCTTCTTTTAAACCCTTATATATGCACCTATAGCGTTCCATAAACCCATATATCAATTATATATCTGTTTATTTCTTTTTAGACCTCTTTATTTCAAGATTCTAGACCTTTTACTTAAATATATATCTCTATTTCATGATTCTAGAAAGTGTATTTAAATGTAATATGTAAGGATGTGGCTACCAATAATAGAAAAAAAAGGAAACCAAGAGTATATTTTCAATAGCAAGCTTCTTGAGTAAGAAGAAATCTTTTTTTTTTTTGTGTTGGACTCTAACAATTGTTTAGCAATATCCAATCAATTTTAGCCATTTTCAAGAAATAAGTTGATCAAATCCAGTAATCAGTTTGTGTTTAGCTTCCTAATAATAAATTTTCAGCCTTGCTTGATTCACCAAATGGTCTTACTACCCAGTCTGGACCTCATTTTGACGTTCAACCTCCCGGTCTGGACTTCATTTTGACAAATAACCCCCCGGGGGTCATCAATTTTCATAAAATTGCAGTCCTCAACATTTGGGACACCCAAAACCTTTGTACAGCAGAATGCCGCGCGCAACTGTACCCAATTATCAGATTTATGGGCTAAGAAATCTTCATGCAGCAGAAAAGGTAGGATAGCTGGTTGGACATGGTGTTTATGTTGATGAAGTCTTATCTTCTCTGTTTTGGTTTGGATGGGCTAACTTTGTAAATTATGTTTTGGAAAGGCTGAATATTGAGTTTACATTTGGTTCATTGTTGTGCAAAAAAAAAACCACAAAAAAAACGCCAGATAAACTTGACTCCAAAATCCATGTAAAACCAATTCCAGTTTATAAATCTCACCTTGAGAAAAATGCTTGAACTATATGAAAATTGTGTGGTTAAATAATCTCATGTGACACCTTTGAGTGACTAACACCAAAATCAATAAAGATATTGTGTGCTTTCCCAGAATGAAAATGGGGTTACATGAAATTAGATAGCAGTTGTCATATAGTGTTCATAATTGTGCCATATTAGAAAGCTTGATCCCATCCCATAGAACTTGAAAACTTGACTGTGTCAAATTTCAATGCATTGAATGATAAATAGATGACATATAAATTCAAAAATAGGGTCAGCTGGCTCCATTAAGATTTGTTTCAAAACATAGGATATTCCTTCTCCCAATTCTACATGCTAGTACAGAGGTATTCAAATTCATGAAAAATATAATTCTTAACACCACCTTTTTAATCTGTTTCAACAGTGATTTTCTTTTTTTTTTAGAATGAAGGTTTTTGATTCAAGTTATTAATTTTTTAGAATGAAGATTTTGAATTCAAATTGTTCATCATTGTGTAATGATCTGAAATTTCAGGGTCATTTGGCCAGTTTACCTTTAACCAACTCTGATTGGTCTCTAAAATTGTTTTTTTCATTATTTCGTCAAGAAATTTTCGCTATTGCTGGCTTTGTAAGCTACAACTAAACAAAGATGAATTCAATTTTTGTACTCGAATATCTTTCATTGAAATTATCACAAAGACTCACATACCTGGAATTTCATAAATAAGTAAACAAATTTCGCAATAGTATTGATAAAGAAATTGATAAAATCCATGTTCGATGTTGCCCAAAGGCATTTGAACTTCCACCTGCTGTAGCTGGCTTTGTAGCTAGGTTATTTGAATCTTTTCCTAAAAAAATATTTATTTATTTTATAGCTTGAGTATACATGATCTACTGCCTTTGCTTTCTTGCATCCAAAGGCACTACGAAGGGCACAAGAAAAGCGTGAGATTTTTCGTTTGGAGCTTACCGTCATTCAGCGCCGCCGAGTTCATATTTAGGGCAGCTAATCCGTTCGCTGTCATAGGCTGTCCTCTTTGTAGCTTACCTGCTGCTCCATCAGCCCCATCTCCCCCGGCTTGCACATAAGCACCTACGGTTAGTAATTTGAATATTGTCATTCATATGAAAACAGTTGATGAAATGCTTACCGGCTTTGCTTCCACCTGCTTCTTTACCACCATCTTTTTCTTTCGAACCTGGTTGTTCTTTAGAAGTTGCTTGATCTTTACCACCTGCCTGTTCTTTACCACCTCCAGCTCTAGCATTTTTAGCGCCTTGCTTTTTGGCGTTTTCTACAAACTTTTCGAAAGTCTGATCACCAGACTTGGGGGGATTGATTGCTCCTACCATTCCCTAAGGTTTAAGTAGAAATATATTAACAATAAGAACCGATTCAGAAATCACATGGAGTGAGAAATTCGAGTGCTTACAATTCCACAATGGGGGGCACAGTAAAACCAAATGGGTGTGGAGACCAACACTTGCATTGTCCATCGCGCAAGATCACTGCTTTTTGTTCCTGCCCTGATTATTGCAGTCAAATTTAATACGATTGAGTGGTCAATTTCGTGATGTTGATCAAAAAAACTCACTTGACAGGTATGAGGCCCGAGTGAAACCCTTTTCCTTGCGCACTGCTCGCTACCTGGCAGGGTGAATCAAAAAGTGACTGGGAGACTGTATGTGCTTTCGGCTGTGAAAGTTTCGGGCGTGTTAGTTGCAAGTCTGGAAATTGTGCGGCAACATAGTTTCGAAATTACACAAGGGTGCATTATAACTAGGCCGATGGTGATTTTCCCAACACAAGCAAGAAAAAGCCAATGAAGACCCACATGAAATTCAAATGTCACCAAATCCCCAATGTTTACGTCTACTGTTGCCGGGTTGAAGGTTTTGGCTCCATCCGGGTCACCAACTTGGATCACATGATTTTTCCCTTGAGGAATGGCATCTGGAGATTTAGAAATTGGATTGCCCTGCGAAGATATTGGATGGGTTCTACTCGCCCAAAGCCCCAAGGCCAGAAGAAAGGAGATAATCCTTGCCATATGTACCCACGTTGCCTCTAGAGGTTGGTGCGCAAATTACAAACAATATGATTGGATTTGAGATTACTTCCAGTGTTGCAAGGCTTTAAAACAATCCGCTTCTTCTTTGAGTTTCTTTATTTGTTTGTGATTTTATCTTCTTAAATCAATCAGTTTATTTGCGAATCTTAATCGGAACATAAAAACAGAATGACTTGATTAACCCGGTAAACCAGTACTGGGTGATTAGTCAGAGTGATCCAATTGTGCCGGTGAAAATCTTGGCAGTATGGGGCAGTGAAGTTTTATTTCAGTAGCGATTTGGCAAAATTCGCGCAGAGTCCCATTTGCACTCCATTCCTACCACGATTGAAATGGTTGAGCAAGTCATTCGGTCGCTTGGGATAGCGTTGCTATCAGTCATGGGCATTGAAAAACTTACGGGGTTCAATTGTACATACTGCTGCCCGCCGGGAAGAGGACTACGAAATTACATCAATTTTTCGACTTAACATAAATTTCCGAGGGATCTAAATTTCTGACTCGGACCTCCAGCTGGTCTGTCGGTTTCGATTTAAAGAGTGCACGCATGGTTACTCATGAGAAGTGCAATAAGTGGAACATCGGTGACAGATGAGTGGTGAAGCGTCATTAACCGCCTTACAGCCAGCCATCGCAACCGAAACTGGAGAGCAAGTCATTGGTTTGCTACAAAAATTCGGTTAGATCATCTACCGGTATCTACCGAGCGCAAGAAACCTGGCTTTCTAGAAACAGTTGCACTCCCACCCTTTTGTGTTATGACTAGAGCATCCACTATGGATGCGGTAGATGGGTGATTTAGCCCAACTTTGACGCTAAATCATCCGGCCGTCCACTATGGGCATGACCTTCGTCTGCCTTAGATAAATATGCCACAAAGTTTGCGTTAGACTTGCCCAGATTTGAGCAAGCCTGATTAGGATTGGACCCCGTCGGTTACGGGGTGCCCACCGGCGGGTACGGGGTAATAACCGCCGGGATTCCCGATTGTTGGGGACAATCTTTTACGGACCCGACTTTTTATCCGACGGTTACGGGAATATTATCGGTTTCCCGCGGTGTACGGGAAACCACGGTTATACCCGGAGGGTAACCGATCCAATCGGGTATCTCTTGACAGATCCGTGAAATCTCCCAAATCTTCTACGTCACATTTTCTATATCATCAGATATCTTTTATATCCCAGATTCCCATCTTAGAGCATCTCCAACGGCGGGAAGTAAACCCGGGTGGTAAAAGACCCTTTTACCACCCGCCCAGACCGTTTACCTCCGCGCCGGACTTGATTTCTCCACCGCACGGCGCTATAATCTGGTGAAATCACATTCCCCGCCATCCCCCGCCTTTTCTTTATTTTATTTTATTTTTATTTTTTTATTTTTTCAAAACTCATTTCTTTTTGTTTTTTTCAATTCACCCCACCAACCATGGACCACCACAAATTACTCAAAACCATCCTCAACTGTCAATCCACCACACTCATGAACTTGAGCCAAATGATATCAAACCAATCCCAAACAATTACCTCAATTTTAGAAGCTAGCTCACTATTAATACATGAAGATGATGAAAATTCTACCAAAGAGTCCATCCATGGAGGCTCAAGGCCGGGAAGAAAACCAAATCTTGCCCGCAATTTTCAAGACGGATTTGACCGGCAGTTCAAAGATTACTTCTCTGATTCTCCGGTCTAGGGCGAAATCCTTTTCCGACTCCGATTTTGAATGCGGTGTGAGACTCCAAAAGAGGCTGGAGAATTTAATCCCTAATGGCAGAATATAGAAAGGTATGGATGAGTGTAAACTCTGCCTTTCTTGATGACAGGTATTGATAGAATGGTTTTTGTCTGAAGATGAACAGGGAGCAAGGCTACACCTGGTTGATGGTTTATATAATGATCGAGTATTTTATTTCTGAGTTACAGTATGTAGGTTTTTAGTATTTTTCTATTTATTATTTTTTCTAGTATGTGTATAAGTGAGTGATGGATGAGTGGATGATATATGTGAGATATATTATGAGTGGATAGATTGATGGGGGGGAAACAGGCTGGAGAGAGCTCCTTATATACAAAAATATGAGGGATTTTAGCTCCAGGGGAAAGCACAACTGCCCTGCAAAAATGGGTGCACAGACCTGCACAGACCTATGATGTCATGGTGCACTGACCTATGATGTCATGCGCACAGACACTATGTAAATACAACATCACCTGATTGGTGCACAGATATTTTTATGGGTTTAAGAAGCACATGACCTGAGCACAGACATTATTTGAAAGTAAAATATCACAGACAGGGGAAAGGTATACTGTCACACAAATTCCCCAGTGAGACTTATATTCCTTGTAACTTCTGAACCATGTGACATAGAGGTATGGGCTTGCTGAGTGACTAGGGGTTATTTTGGCCCTAGAATCCATTTTTGAGGTTTATTTGAGTGTTTTCCTTGTCCTTCAGTCTTGAATTCATTGTTTCATGTCTTGATTCTGATTTATATTGTGCCTTTATATGTATGAAACTATTGTGTATATTATATTTTGACTTTATCATTGATTTATAATGGAATTTTGGAAGCCTTCCATGAATAATATTAAAACTTTGAATATTACTTGTTGATCATAATATTTACCACATCCTCCCCCAACTTATTGTCTGTCCCCAGACAATTTCAATCAGAGCTTAATGATTCTAAATTCAATAAAAAATTTGACTTGATTCATTCCTTCTAAAATAATCTTCAATTTCTTCTAATTCTTCTTCTTCATTCAAATTCTTTGATATAATTATGTTGAATTCTTCAAACTTCAAAATTTCCTCTTTAATTTAAAATTTTAATGATTAATTTGAACTCCTTTCTTCCTTGATTCTTGACTTATTCTGAATAGTAATTAATAATAAATTTTATTTAATAACACTACCCTCTGACTCTGTGCCAGGGCTTGACTTCTAATTTTTCTTTATTTAATTTTTATTTGATTCCTTCTTTAATTGATTTATTTTGAGGTGATTTGAAAACTGAAATGATTTGATACTCCCTTCTTGGAGTCTTTCTACAAATATTTCTTGCTGTCTTCAAGTCCTCTTATTGATAGTGATTAATTAATTTTAATTTATTGAATTAAATATTTCTTCATTATAGTCAAGCTTCCGTCCAAAATTTGCCTTCAATTCTTCATTTTCCTTCTAAAAAAAATATCCTTTATTCATTTGTTTCATTCTAAAAAATATATTTACTAAAATTAAACTTCTAAAAAATAATTTGAGAATTCTTGAATTTCATTTCAAAACTTCATTCATCTTGGTCTTCATTTTCTTGATTTTGTCTTCATTCTTCATCTCGAGTGTTGAGTTTGAACCTGATAATTTTTAAATAAACAATTTTTTATTTCCATTTTATTTTACTGTTTTTATTTTTATTTGTATTTTTCTGAATTTTATTTTTGACTTATTGATCTTCCATGAATTTTTGAATTACAGTTTATCCTCTTGTTCAGGAGCTAATTATTCAATTTTATGATTTTTTTTTTTTTTTTATCCCAAATTGATTCTTTTATTTTACTTTTTATTTTTACCTATTTTGTTGTTGTAGCAGTTTAACCTCATGCTTGGGAGGG
>JNCO01003736.1:0-16313 GCA_000785685.1 Uromyces viciae-fabae
CTTGGATTATCTCGACTCCGACAATTTGGCTTACGTTGCTGGAGCTTTGCCACCGGAATGCGAAAGAAATGGATTCGCTTTATGGACTTTGGTTCGCGAACGTTATCAAGCAAATGATTTTGTCAACAAAACACTTGCCTTCACTCAATTTGATGAGCTCAAATATGAAGGAGATATAATTCAATTTGTCAATAAAATCCGAATGGCAATACAAAAGATGAAACTTGTTAATTACAAATCAGAAGATGAATCTAACTTAATCATGACCCTTGCCAAGCTTCCGAGCGAATTCAATTACATTAAGAAAGGGCACTATTTAAAAGGAAAGACTGTGGAAATGATCTTAAAAAAACTCAAAACCAATCATGCTCAAGACAAAATCGGTATCTCCGACAAATCTAGCTCATTGATTAATTCACTTTACATTAGTAAGACTCCCTGTGTTCCTTGCAAAAGACTCAACCATTCGTCCAACAACTGCTGGACGAAATTTCCAGAGAAGGCACCTAAAAACAAAAACGATGAAGCCGATCAAAAATTAGACATGCATTATTTTGAGTTCTAGTTCTCTTTCTCATCTGTTTAATATTTAAGTTCAAGTCAACAGGGCGTGTTGGATATTGATGACTTCAACTTAAATATTCTAGTTTACTATATCTATTCTATTACTATCTATAAATAACTATTACTCAAACTTACTACAACTTACTAAAACTATTTACTATTCTCTCTAAACTACTAACTCAATAACTAATGTTACTTCTCCATTAGTTATTAACTCTATTAAACTATTCTTAGCTGATGTCACTTCTCCTTCAGTTATTAATTCAAAACTACTACTCTATAACTGTTGTTACTACTCCTGCAGTTATTACTACTACTATTCTATCTTCTTCTACTACTTCTTCTTTTACTTAACTACTTTATTATCTTTCTTCTTCTTATCTGCTTTTAAAGTTTCTAAATTTATATCTTTATTTTCTTTAAAAGTTATTCTTTATTTTTTGTATTTATTTTGATTATGTAAGCAGGACCTATAAGTAGGCCTGCTCTCCCATTGAAATAAATCTATCGAGTTCAGCTCTTTCAAAACTCTTTTCTAAATCTTTTCCTCAAACCATTTTAAACTAGTTAGCCCAGCTAGGTAGAGCATTCAGCTTTTACCTTAAATTTTAGCCCTCTAAAATTTATCAGGTTCCTGTTGTGAGGGTCAATTATTTTGCAATAGTTGGTCTGTAATTTTAATGCTATTAACTTGACAATTGTCTTCTTTGATTCATTCTATGGACTTCCCGTTTAGCAAGATAACATGAAGAAATTTAAAATGTTTGTGATTCCTGAGAGGGCTGAGACCCTGAATGTAAACAAATAATTTGACCAAAATCGAAGTGCATAATTCGACCAAATTGAAGCTCCATGCCATGTCTTGAGCAACAAAGACAAATTGGGAATATGACTGGATGTGGGACAAAAAATTGACGTTAGAGAGTCATAAGTGAATATTTGAGAAGCAACAAAATTCTTACCCAAATTCAATTGGTAATGGTACCCCTGGAGATGCTGGAGTGAGAATGTGTATTTGTCCTGTGAGGCAAATACTTTGAGATGGTTGTAGTTTTGAGAAAGGATCCGGGCAGAGGGTTTTGGTTTCATGTTTTTACGGAGAATCTTGTAACACGTTTTACATGTGCTTAGGATTTGAGGTGAAAGTACGTGTTGCGTGTAGTGATGTGGGCAACTGCGCAAATTGTTATAAAAGGGAGGCATTTGAAGCCATTCATTTCCCAGCATCGGGCTCACCGCCAATGTGGGGTACCCAAGCTCAAAATTGATACAGTGGGGGAAATCTTGAGTTCTTTTTTTAGAAATCTGGGATTTCTATGTATGTGAATTCCTTCCCTGATAAAGGTAATATAATAGGGGGTATCAAAGTTAGGAAATCTGCCATTAGAAATCCGCCATTTTTTTTTGATCAAATCCGCCATTCTTAATGGCAGATTTGTGAAATACACCTACCCCAGGGTAGGTGTATTTCAAAAATGGAAAATGGCCAATTTCATGATTGAAATCCGCCATTTCTCATCTTCTTAACCACTTTGAGAATTCACACTCCTTTTTTTTATTTTTTACCTTGCTTGCATCATCAACTCAGCACACCATACCTAAAACTCAACCAAAAACTAACTCACAAGATCATTACAGCCAAGAAAGTTCTTTATAGGGATGAATCTGCTTTGGATTTCAACTTGAAAACCTATTTCTTATAAATCAATCACGATCTTCAAAAAAAAAACAACCATCTAACTGCAACCCCCCAGGTAAAACAAGTGAGTTTTTTTTTCCTCTACTTTTCACTCACCACTCACCTCACATTGACATTTGTTCTTCCTTGAAAAAAACTCATCAAAATTCAACTTGCCAGGTCCAACAGGAGAGTTTTTTTTTCCTCTCCACTTTTCACTCAGCACATTGAAAATTTTTTATTCTTTTAAAAAAACTCATGAAAATCCAACTTGCCAGGTCCAACCAGCAAGTTTTTTTTTCCCTCTCCAATCTTCACTCAACACTCACCTCACATCAATATCCCCTAGGTCAGAAAAGTGAGTTATTTTTCTCTCTCCACTTTTCACTTTCCACTCACCTCACTTTTCCTTTTTTTTTTTACAAAAAAAAATTAAGTTGCCAGGTCTCACAAGTATCAAAATTATAGACAACTTTAAACAATTCAGCCTCAGCCAATATTCATTTTATCGCAAAACATTGGCTGACAAAGTTGTAGTCCTTAATCCCAGCTTTTGTTTGAGCAAAACATCATGATGATTGGTCCTTCAATTTAGGAGATATGTGCGTTTAAAGTTTTACTGAAATTTATCATACTGTAATTTAACAATTTTTATATTTTACTCTGTTTTCTTCTTTTAAGTTTAAAAATCCCCTCTTCCACCACTAATTTAACTCTCCCAGTGTTGTACATGGAGGGCTCTATTGGGCAAACAGTTCTCCAGAACCCTTCATGTTCACCTGGTGACAACCTTCTTTTCCATAGAAAAGAATAAAACAATCTGATTGTTCTTATTCAACAATCCACCTTCTCTGCCTTCTGTTCACAAAACAAAAAAAATAACTGATTTTACAAAAAAAAAATGATTTTTAAACAAGATTTTTTTTTTCAATTGGATCGATCAGAATAAAAGAAAGAAGGGGATCACATGATTCGATGATTCATGAATATTTTCAAAAAATTAATATATCATGAATGATTTGTTTGTGATAAAATACATAATTTTAAAAAAGAAATGAAGAAACTGACTTTGCTTTTGAAAAGTGGGTGTTCATACTTCCATTTTCCAAATACAAAATTTGGATCAAGCTCATGCGGAGGATTAAACCAAAAGAAATATCATTGGACTGCAGCTTTCCATTTGGTGGCTCATTGATGAATTGAGTTCTACTTGCAAAATTTGTTGAACCATTTTTATTTTTATTTTTTCTACAAAATTTTTTTTTAAGAAAGGAATAAATACAAACAAAATATTTTTCAATCTAAATGGGAGAGATAACTAAATTTCTCAGAGATTATAGTACAAATCTGGTGTGGGTGCACTCTAGGTTCAGTATTATCATTTATAGCAAAATTCATGGGAGGAAACCAAAAATTTGATTGAGAGTAGAGATGATGTATCATTCATCGATTTTAGAACTGGGTGGGAGATGACCATTTGAACAACAAATATTTTTCAATATAAATGGGAGAGATAATTAAATTTCTCAGAGATTATAGTACAAATTTGGTGTGGTAGCACTCTAGGTTCAGTATTATCATTGATAGCTAAATTCATGGGAGGAAACCAAAAATTTGATTGAGAGTAGAGATGATGTATCATTCATCGATTTTAGAACTGGGTGGGAGATGACCATTTGAACAATTAATCTCACCCAATTGTATCATTGGTATGCTGCCGTAGTTTAATACAAGAATGATAATCAGATATGTAACAACAAGGAGAAATGAAACTTGTTTTTCAAATGATTTAAGAGTTTTTTATAGATGAAAAAGATGAGATGAACAAAAAATTTAGATCAAGCTCATGCAGAGGTCTAGGTTCAGTATTATCATTGATAGCTAAATTCATGGGAGGAAACCAAAAATTTGATTGAGAGTAGAGATGATGTATCATTCATTGATTTTGGAACTCGGTGGGAGATGACCATTTGAACCATTAATCTCACCCAATTGTATTATTGGTATGCTGCCGTAGTTTAATAGAAGAATGATAATCAGATATGTAACAACAAGGAGAAATGAAACTTGTTTTTCAAATGATTTAAGAGTTTTTTATAGATGAAAAAGATGAGATGAACAAAAAAATTTTTTTATGAAAAAAGTGAAAAAAAAATTTTTATGAAAAAAGTGATTGATTGAGAGGAAGTTGAGAGAAATAGAAGAACAAGCTGGTAAAAACCCAGTCTTCTGTCTGACAAAGGTGAGCAAGATGAAGTTGCCTAAAGTGTAAATTGAGAAAAATAACAATGAGTGATCCTCCAAGCAAAGAAAGAAGATGTCTTTTATAGTCATCCTTCTTTTTTATTGTCTTTGATGTCATTTGCAGAGTCTTGGACTTGTTTTTCAAGTGATATAAGAGTTTTTTATAGATGAAAAAGATGAGATGAACAAAAACAATTTTTTATGAAAAAAGTGAAAAAAAAAATTTATGAAAAAAGTGATTGATTGAGAGGAAGTTGAGAGCGATAGAAGAACAAGCTGGTAAAAACCCAGTCTTCTGTCTGACAAAGGTGAGCAAGATGAAGTTGCCTAAAGTGTAAATTGAGAAAAATAACAATGAGTGATCCTCCAAGATTTATAGTCATTGCTGCATGTGAGCCAGGTAGGATCATCTTAGGCTTACGTAGAATAACGGATTTGCAGCCTCAATGAATTTTTAGCCTGTTCTTTTATCCTGAACTGATCTGTTCAAGTTCAGGGTTTTGATGTGGTAAGTCATCAGCCATTGTGGTCAAGTTCAGGGTTTTGGTCTGGTAATTTGTCAGCCATTGTGGTCAAGTTTAGGGTTTTGGTCTGGTAAGCCGTCAGCCATTGTTGTAGCTTTTTCTCCATTGTAATTGTTAACTATGAACGGTAGAAGGGTCAGTCTTTCTCTTTTTCTCAAAAAAGACCCTCCTGAATTGATTCAGGGTAGAATGAGATCATGCTTACTGGTAGAAAGGTCAGTCTTTCTCTTTTTCTCAAACAAGACCCTCCTGAATTGAGTCAGGGTAGAATGAGCTCATGCTTACCAATATGATGATCTGAAGCTTTACCAGAAATTTGACACCATTGAGGTTGTAGCGATTTGAATTAGGTGATTCCAGGTATTTGATCCAGGTCTTGAGTGAAAAAAATGAGTTCAGCAGCGGATAAATTGTGATATATAATAAGGTCATACTTGAGGCAAGGAGTTCAAAATGAAGAATATGTCAATGATAAGCATATAGTTAAAATCTGTATTGATATTTGGATGCAAGAAAAAAATGACTTATTTTAATGGGACTTGTATCATATGAAAGGTAAGAATCAAAGGATGAGAGGCACTGACGTGGAATCAGGTCAATTTTTTTTTATATTTTTTTTCCAAACAATTGATTGTTTAGTATTTAACTTTGATACGTCCACAGTGAAATAATTAATTGTTTTCAAAAAAAAAATGGCGGATTTGAAATGGAAAATTTGGTTGAAATCCGCCATTAATTTTGCGGATTTCAAACTAACTTTGATACCCCCTAATATATCATCACAATCCGTGGAATGAGCTGAATTTTGTTTATATTTTTTTTCCAAACGATTGATTGTTTAGTTGTTAACTTTGATATGTCCACAGCGAAATAATTAATTTTTTTCAAAAAAAAAAATGGCGGATTTGAAATGGCAAATTTGGTTGAAATCCGCCATTAATTTTGCGGATTTCAAACTAACTTTGATACCCCCTAATATTTATTCATATAATATATTTAAACAACCAATTAGCTTATAGCTCATGGGGAACACACATAGTGTCTTCTCTGCTGAGGAAATACAGGTTATACCTTATTTCCTAGTCTTAATGAGGCAAGAATATCACTCTAGTGCACGTGTAGTGACAAGAATTCTTCAAAATAAAAGGTTTAAAGATGTTAGGGAGAGGCTTGGGCTGATTGGCTACTGGCAGAGGCCGTAGTTCTCCTTCTAACAACTCTCTAAGAGCAGTTGGTTTAAATTGGAGGGGGTAATGTCCTCACAATTTAAGGGAAACTCTCAGTTCAGGTATGATAAAGAGAAGGGGTCAGAGCACGGGTCAAGGAAAATGACAATAGACTAACTTATGTTTCTTTATATAAATGTTGTGTTTGGTTTGTATGTATGTATAGTAGCAATAGGGGGGTTCGCAACAGTGTTTTTGGTATGCTCGCGGATTTTCACAATTCTGCTTGCTCATGCCGTGAGCATGCTCATGAGCAACCAAATTTGGCTGCTCATCAGCTCTTGATCACTGCTCATAAAAAACTTCTCACGCCACAACAATGTTCTGTCTTCAAACAATTTTTTTTATCTTCAACAACAAAACTCAACTTTCCCAACATAATTCTCAGTTTTTGGCACCCGTTGTGGACGTAAGCAAAAACAATCAAATAATTAATTACCCTCCTTTTCCCCTTTGCTTACCTCTTTTTTTTTTCTTCTTAAATTTCCTCTTTTTTTTAAAAAAATTTTTAGGCTGTGGACCCTGCTCTTTCTCAAGTCACTATGACTTCTGGTGATGGTACATACCATTCTGCTTATATTTTTCCTAAACTTATCCAATATATTTTTTTTCTTGCTTGATAATTTGGGTCCTCCCAATCCACCTGCTAAAAAAACAAAAAAACAATGGGCCAATGGTGATGGAGCCACCCCTCAAGGCAGAGCCACTCGACAAAGGAAAAACCCTGCGCCTATATCCCAGCCAACCAAATCTGATTCCAGCATCCCTTTTTTACCAGCTGATTATGAACATATTTGTTCATATCTTGATGATCTCAAGAACTACAACCAACTCTTTGGCGACGGCAGCAAAACAACAGTTGGAACACCTAAAATGACTAAGATAGCGGTGTTTGGAGTGTTTGTGGCGTACATGAATGTGTTCAACAAACAAATGAACCTTAACCGACAACAATTACAACAGCAATTTGCCAAGTGCAAGAAGAAATACCTTGCCGCCCAAGATTTTGAAAACCATACTGGCGCTGGTATTGAGAATGAGAGTGGAACTCAGACACTTTCCTCAATCCTGGAGAGCAAGTTTCTGTGTTACAATCGAATGAACGGCATCTGTTGGAATTTCATCATTCAACTCCTCAATTTTTTATGCCTTTTTTTCCTTTATAAATGAAAATATGCCATGAATTTGAATTTTTTTTTATTTCTCATTTATTTTGGTGTTATTTTTAAGTTCTAGGTTATTTTTAAGAAAAACATTAAAGAATATATATAAGTCATAGAATACAAGTAGTTTGATCATGCTTCCTTTTGAATAAGCTTGTAATCTCTGAACCCTGTCTTTTAAATCACTGAGTAGCTTTTCTCATCTCTAAGTATTTCTTTTCTTTTATTTTAGTCTTATATTGTTTATAATTAATTTGTTGGTATTAAAACCCCCAGCAATCTGTGTTTAATTGCTTATCTCTTGTCTAGTCTTATCTGCATGTGTGTCAGTCTGATAGTACAGTGTCTGATAATTATGTATTAATTCTCTTTTTATTTTATTTATTATTATTTTATCAGGCCCCCTCTGGATCTTGAGTGGGGGGCTCTCTAGTTCTTAGGTTTCACAACCATATTTTCTGTTTTCTATAAATAGTCCATAGTTTGGACATGAAATAAAATTCTTCATTGGCTTTTCATCTTTTTTCTCCGTGAGCCTTTCCTAGAAAATGCTCGCTTAAGTTCTAGTCACACATTCTTAAAAAAATTCATATTTTGATAATTTTTATTTTCTTAAATTTTAGTTCCCAATTTAAACAGCATCTTTGGCACGAAAGCCAATATTGATGCTACCGGCTCTTTTGACTTGTGCTCGGCAAACAATCTAATTGAATTGGAAAACTACATTGCAACTGAAGGATCAACTCCTATATCTGATTGGACAGAGACCCAGCCCAAAGAATCTCATCCAATGGAGACAATTGAAGAAAGCAATGAACTCAAGCTCCCTGAAGTTAATTTGATTTAAACTGAAGACCTTGAAAATGAACGGAATCCAACTTCTTCAAGCTTTAGCCGACTCAAACCAGATGATGTGAATTAAAGTGAAGATGAAACACTTAGGAGACCTCAAGAACAAGAACTCCGGGCACCTTCCTCAAGGCACAATAGGGGTACCCCAGCAGCTGGTAATTTGATTAAGAAAGCCTCAACACTCGCATCAGCTTTTGAATCCACAAGTACTCAGAAGTTTCAGCTCCTTAAAGAACAAATAGATTTTGAAAAAAAAAATATGCCAACAAATTACAAGCAAGGAGAGAGGAGAGGGAAGAACAAAAAAATGAGAAGAAACTCTGCTTGGAGTCAATGAAAACATGGCTTGCAGAGGGCAAAAGTGTGGCAGAGGTGCATATGCTGGTACAGGCAGATTTTGTCCCTTGAACTGCCATCTGTCTTAGTCCTTTTATATACTGTTTCCTACTTGGCATAATTTTTATTGCAAATATCTCTTATTCCTTTTATAATACTGTTTCCCACTTGAAAAAATGTTTATTTCCATTATTTATTATTTCCAATCAAAGTTTTTAACAACTTAACTCACAAAAATTGCTGTTTTCTTTATGAAACTTTTTTAAACACAATCTGAGTCTCTTTGGAAAGTCATTTGAAATGTTATAAAGTTAATTTTCAATGTTGTAGGAAAATAAAAAGATACAAGAATAAAATAAAGATAAATTTATGATTCATCGAGTAAAATAAAAATCAATTTTGAAGAGACAATAAAAGCTGAATAGAGCTAAATAGAAAGAGAATATTTTAAGATCAGGAAAAAAAAAGAAGGGAGACTTGAAAAGAAAAAGAGACTTAATTACAAGTAAATGGGAAGGATATTGTAAGATCAAAAAAAAAAAGGAGAGAAGAGATGAAAAGGAAGATGTTTTAAGATCAGAAAAAAAAGGAGAGAAGAGATGAAAAGGAAAGAGATATACTTTTAAGATTGAAAAAGAAAAGCAATAAATCGGAGAAGACATGAAAAGGAAACACTAATTTTAAATTGAAAAAGAAAAACAAGCGGGATTATTAGCAATCAATCGGTAATACCCCAATGGTATAGTTGAAATCCACACATTTCTGCTTGATGATTGTTCGGAATTTCTCCGCCTCTAAGTTACACACAACAGTGTCTTCGCATGCACTGGAAACATCCCCATCATGCCATTCTTCCTCCGACGAGTAACCCAGGTTGGAAAGCATGTTGTGAAGGATTATGCAGGAGTATATCCACTTGACATACTCCTGAATGTGTCCTTTTTGCCAAAGTGAAAGTCTCATTTCTTTCAAAGAGGCCCACCTACCTTTTAAGATGCCAATTGTGTGTTTGTTCCAAACCCAGGATCTTGCTAAACAATAATTAAATTTGGTGTTTATCTTGATATTTGCTGTTGGAGACTTGTATGCCGGTATAACTGTGTTGGTGAGAGCCTAAGCTGAGTCTGCAATAAGGTGTTGTCCTTGAAGAAATAAGAAAGTTGGAAATAAGAAAAAAAAAAAAAAAATGATGGAATAAGAAAAAAATCAAATGAGATCAAAATCAGAAAACAAAAGTTGATTAGTCCCACATGTACTAATCAGGTGTTAGAATCAAAAAACAATAAAAATAATGAGAATTTAAAGAGACAGACTCTCATCAAAACAATTTCCTGGATCTTTAGCAACCATCATCTTCTTGAACACTGTACTGTCTGTGCACAAGCCTGGCCAACCAGTTATGAAGCCAATGATTTGCCTATCACAGTTGCATATGATCTGTGCATGTATTGAATATCTCTTTTTTTGATCAAAAAAATTTTTGCCATTGTAGCCTGGCCGTTGCAATAAAGGGAAGGGTGTTCCGTCGACAAAACCAATACAACCGGAAAATCTTTTGTTTTTCATCACCTCCAATATCTTCTGTCTTCTAGCAGGGTCGGGCCATTGCACGTACAATTGACCAAGATCTAAAATCGCGTGGAGAACTCTTTGAGTCACTTTCAGGACTGTGCCTATTCCAACAATAAGATTTCTAGAGAATCTTCCCACTGAAGATCCATTCCCATTGGAACCAAGTTGTTCTAAAACAATGGCGAGTTGGTGTGGGACTGGAAGTTGGGGTTTGAAAGAGTTGGATTAAGAAGCGGGGTGGAACATTATTTTTTGAAGTAAAAAAAGAAAACCCTCCTTGCTTGTTTGAGTGGCTTGTTTGAAGTCGTTATTGCGCATTCTGAACAGCTTTTCCAAGTCAAATTCTTTGTGAGTGGTCGGATTGCCTTGAGCATTGAAGTATTGGTTTGAAATCACCAGTTGAAGGAGCTTGGAGATTTTGCTTTCATTGCTGAATAAAGCGTGGAATAAATTTTGAAGTTGAGGTTGTTGGGAAAACATCAGGGATGGTAATTGCTTTCTGGTAAAAAGTTTCAAAATATTTTCGTCCAAATCTGTTAACTTATAGATCTAAAGCCAAAACTTTTATAGGCAAAAGCATAATTTCCATTATTACAACTTTAATAAGACAATTAATAAGAAGAATATTATTTTTATAAATAATAATTATTTTATTACTTTGATTGATTATGATTGATAATAATCATTTAATTTAAATAAATGTTATAATAATGATAAATTTATAATAGATTTGAATATGATTAAAAATATATATAATGAATTGATTATATTTAATCCAATTTAGTTTAAAATATTTAGATTTATTACTATCAAGAATTCATTTTTCTCCTTTTATTAAAAGGAAAGTAGATTTGAAAATAATATTTTTTATTAATTAACATAGTTTAAATTTAACATTTTTCTTATTTGTTTTAATTATATGTTTATTTTGATTTTTCATAATCCTTAATTTTGTTGTTTTTTAAGATTGTTTCTTTTTATATCATTTTCATGATTGTTGATCGTTATTTAGAAATCATCAAAAATTGTTCAATCATTACGTCATTTACCATGATGTGATAATTATAAAATATTATTATTATTTTTAATATTTTTATTTTATTTATTTATAATTAAATCATTGCTGTGGTAATGATTGTCACAAGCAATGTTAATTGATTTAATTTCAATTTATTTAATTCTCATTTATTAAATTTTTATGTATTTAATTGAAATTTTTTATAAATAATTTTTTGTTCTTTTAAATCATCATTCTATTTATTCTAGAATGATAAATAAATAATTAACATAAAATAAGAAAATTTTCTATTTTTATTTCAATAAAATTTAAATTGTTATTTTATTATTTTGACAAAATCATTGTCACAGGCCACGGCTTAAAGAAAAAATAGGTCCTGGTTTACTGACTGTTGTTCTGAGATTTTTGGCATGGTTGGTGGAGTGTGAAGTTTATTTTTATTTTTTAATTTGTTGATTTTTTGAAATTTTTATTTTTGTTTTTTTGTTTTTTTATTTTTTTTTGGTTTGCTCTTGAGTGGTTTGTTGTGAACGCACCTGGTCTGTTATCTTGCACACAGGTTTCTTGCTGATGGGCCGCGGGGGTTCCACAGATTTGCTGACAAGATGGAAAAAATTATGCTTGCACAACCCATATGTGAACCCCCCTAATCAAGTGAGGAATGAGAATTGGGGCATACAGAGGCCTCTATTTATATTCCAAAAATTATTACAAGGCACTATGAGGGCACAGTATTTTCCCAGGGTTGTTTTCACAAGTCTGGGGGGATGTTCCTTCCCTCTATATTTTTATTACATATTTACCAACCAACTGTAATAAAAATAACTAATGAACATCATTAATTTGGAGTATTTCTCTTTATTTTGAAATACTATTTATGTAATCTTGGAGTTTCATTTGAACAAGGTTAGCAAATTTTTCTTGAAGTCCCCAGTTATTTATGATAAATAAGTATTCCTTGGGAAGTCATTTTTTCTATTTTATTTTGAATTATTCCCCATTGGTTTATGATATCCTCACATCAAATGACTAAGAACAGCCACCAATGTAATTAGTCATTTTTTTTTGTGACAACTCTTCAAGAATAATATACATATGTACTTAGATGGTGGAAAATTCATCTGCAATATATGATGAATTTCAGGTCTTAGAAGTCTGGAACTGTGAGAGGTAAACAATTGGATTGAAAGAGGAGCTGGCTAGTTTTTGATTCTAAGGGAAATGGCTCAAACTTGACAAGTCTTTATTTCATAAAAACAAGAAAGTTATCGAGTAAAAATACATGTCACACAACTGTGACATGTCTAACTAATAAAACTAGCGTGTTTATCAGTGAGAACAAAACCATCTGAGAAGCTATCATGGAATCAGGATAGAGTATCTAAAGTGACTAACTAACATGAATCACGTAAGATAGATAGGAAGAACACTAAAGTAACTAACTAACATGAACTACTATAGATATAACAGACCACTAATATAGCTAAATAAGATGAACTAAATTAGATAAATAAGACCACTAATATAGCTAACTAACATGAACTATATCAGATAAATAAACAATATCATAAAACTAACATGTTATCATATTGAGAAAAATATTGATTTATTTATTTTAAGATATAGTTTCTAAAGCAACCCCAGCTGCAATGGCTGGAACTTATCTTTGAGAGGATGAGGACTGAAATAGACACCAAATTAGAACCTATAAATGATAATAGAACCCCACCCAAAAAAGCATTAGATGAGGACCATTATGTCAGAAACTGGCATGTAATATAAAACGGTGTGATAATGGAGGCAAGGGCCTTGAAATTGCCCAGATGCCAATTTCCTGACTTTTAAAAGCTTTGGGTACAGAAAAGAGATGATCTTGGAAGAGGTTTGTCATTTTAATTAATAGGCTAAGACAATGATCTGACTTGAAATGATTCAAAGGCCCTCCTGTCACCAAGGAATTTAACTCGGTGTATAAGGAGGCCGTTGCAAGAGGTGAAGTCTAAGACTCGGATTCATTAACACTGGACTGAAAATTCCAGTCTCACAGTCCTGGAATTTGTAAATTTTTCATTCTCTTTGGAGCCAAAGTAAATGTGATTTGTAGAAGTGCTATAGTTGCTAGATGCTGCACATCAATATTTCAGAATCAAGTGCCCCCCTTAATACTTGATCTGCCATTTTTTTTAATTTGAAATAGGTAATTATGTGGTGAAAAGCTGGGACCCCCAAATATTAGACAAGATATTCAGTGAACACAGAGTATAATTTATTTCACACTTGGAACCACTATTCACATAAAAAAGACAAAACCCACTGAAGAATGAAAAATAATAAAATGGAAAATAATACAATGGAAAATAATAATATACTAGGGAATATGGCGGCGTGTGCGCCGCCATATTCTCCACCCACCTACCTCCTGGCCTACCCCTGGCAATTGTGCTACACCCATGTTGACATTTTCACATTATTAAATTTTTTGAATATTCAAAAACTCTACTTGATTTTCTATTTCCTGTTTATTAATTAAATGTTATTGAAACAACAGGGAGACCCCTCTGGGCCCTGACAATTCAAGTAAATACCAGGTAGATAAATATAAAATCATAACATCAAAAAAATCTGACAAGCTATCTTCCATCCTCAAAAAATAAAAACTCAGAACATCATGAGTAAGAAACATAAAAAATTTCTTTTATATAAAATAGTTCATGGGAGAAAAACAATGAATTAATTAGACGGAAGAACTTTTTCAAAGATTTCTAAATATGTTTATTAACTTTATATGTCTGATCATGCGAAGGAACTATACAATATACCTCCCTGTTTAATGAAAGGGATCTTACCTTTAGAGTGTAAGATGTGTCTAACACTATTCAAAGTTTCCATCTGGTCCATTCTCATATAAAATCAAAGAGATTCTGAGATCAAGACTCTTCTTAAAAATATCAAATTCACTCAATTTTTTGTAAGCATAAAAACAAATTTTAACATGAACAACCTAGTGGCTCATAATTTCTGACTGAAAAATTAAATAAATAAAAATACAATTTAGCATAATGTAGTGATTCAATCATTACCACAGGAATCCATCCTGAGTTACAGACTCAAATTGAAGTAGGGTGTTATAATTAAGATAAATTCATTTAAAAATTTCAAAATTTCAAAAAATTCAAGAAACAAAAAGACAGATAAAAAGAAAAATGAAAGAGAATATCTTTTTTTTATTACTATTTTTGAGAAAAAATAAAGAAATAATTCCAAGAGTGAATTTTTCAATTGAATAATGAGCAAAATGAATCATCACAAGAGGCTGAATCGGAAATTCTAAAAGTAGACTTGGAGTGATTCTTCTTCTTCTTATTATTATTATTGCTATTTTTAATTTCACCATTTATTTGTTTTCAATATGAGTACAAGTTTGATGAAATTGATTTTTCGCTGACATTTATTCTTAGATTAGTGAAATTTAACCAAATTCTTAAATTGGTTCAACGATCCACTTGATGGTTGTAAAATTCAATCTTCTTGTATTTTTAAATTTACTTTAACTTTAGTTGCTTTTAAAATTTACAATACTTTGGTCCCTTTGGATTCAATATTGTTTTGATGATTATTATTGAATTTGATTAATTATTAAAAAAAAAAACTGAATTTAACAATAAACAGTGAAAGAAAAAAAAGATAATATGAGGAGGAGAAAAAAAAACATGTATTGTAGAAATGTAAAAAATGAGTAAAAAAGAAAAAGCTGAAAAGAGATTGACCAAAGCAAGCAACTTAGAAAAGGAAAGAAAGAAAAAAAAAAGAACAATAATTAAATCAAAAAAAAAGATACAAATTTTGATTTTTAATTTTTTTTTGTCACGAAAGAGAAAAATTGTTATAAGACACAATTATGTATAGATATAGCAAAGATAGTTTGAGCTCTAGTGTCAAGGTTTAAGCAAAGCTGCCATAAGACGTAAGTCAAAATTCTCTTAACAAAAAGAAAAACAATAAAAAAAAAAACTAAGAACAGATAAAAATCCCCTACCTCCTATACCGTTCCACAGTCAACGATGATCATGGAGAAGAAGAGAATACCACCGTGGCAATCCAAATGATGGATGCAACCGGTTGATGAAATTCAGACCTACGTCTGTGAGTATACTTGACGCTTGTCCTGTTACCAATGCCCTTGTTGTCCAAACTAGGACTGATTTGGTCATCACTAACTTAGTTGATCATTGCATCCTTAAAATGCAGATTATGATCCATTGAATATTTAGCAATCTCATATTCATACTTAAATTCCTCTTTCCAAATTCTTATACTTTCGTAAATCTCAAAACCAAATATAATCAATCACAAATTCTTCACCATCATTTCACAATTACACCTTATCATCTTTCTTCATTTTCCCGTGTCATAAGACACCTTCATAAAAACATTAAATCTTCTTTGTAAAATATCGTTCATACACGTTGTCCACTTCACATTTTATCTCAGCCTTCTCAAATCTTTCTCTACCTTCTTTTAGCAACAAATACCTCTTTGTCTTAGTCTTTCATATTCTCACAGATTAACAGTCGAAATCAGACGCACCTCAAATTATCACTAAGACAAAGCGATGGTTGCCAGCAGCACGTCAGAAGATTCCAAACTCATTCCCGTACTTACTGGGGAATCGAACTTTCCAAGCTGGTCAAAAAGGATGCAGCAATTCCTACGCCACAAGAAATTATGGACTACTGTAACCGTTGACCCTGGACCAAATCCAAATGAGCTTGTTCAACAAAAGCTTGCGGACTCGTCTTTCATCATCTCTTCGCGCATGAATGAGCGAACTTTTAATCAACTAACAAGGGATGACAACTTTACCAATGGGTATTTACTATGAAAGCGGATCATGGATACGTATGGTCAATCAACGGCTCATACCATTGCTAGAGCCAATAGTCGATGGGAAAACATCAAGTACAGCGGTAACATGAACAGTTTCCTAGAACAAATAGAATCGTGCCTCAACCACTTTGACAAAATTGGGTACAATCAATCCAAGAAGGGGATTTGCGGTGCAATCATTGGAAAATTAATGGCAAAAAGAATGGGAATTGCGGATTCATTGTCAGGCAACACGGCTCTCTTAGACAA
>KN361857.1:3447-16296 GCA_000785685.1 Uromyces viciae-fabae
TTTTTTTTTTTTTTTTTTTTTTTTTTTTTTTTTTTGGGTGAAATTGTAGGTTAGGTTAAGCAGTTTTTTTTTCTTTTTTTAATCTTTTTTTTATTTTTTTTTATTTTTTAATCTTTTTTTATTCTTTGACAAAAGCTTAGTGAGTTTTTTTTTTCTGATTCAAACTGGTAGCATAGCACCTGTAGCGTAGCTAAACTGATAGTGAAGCTGTAGGGTAACTGAAGATCAGCTATGCTACCAAAAATAAAAAATTTCTGTTAGTTGCACCCAAGTTATGCTACAAGCCAGCGTAACTTTGAAAATTTGTCATCTAACGCTACAGGCACCCAAAAAAGAAAAAAAAATTGTTACGCTAAATGGTAGCGTAGTGCAAGTACGAATTGAGCTAACGCTACACATTTCTAACTAAGAAAAATGAATGCTACGCTACATGTTTTTGGCCAAAAAGTGTAGCATAGCGTAGCGGCCCACCATTGTATCTGAATTTAACTATTCTATTTCTTTGAATTTGATATAAACTGTTATAATTTTTATAAAAACCTGTAAGAAAATAGAAAAAATAAATCTATAGACTTTCTCTCCTCCAAGATTGTCATCTTTACCCAGATACACATAATTACATACAAGTTGTAGTATTCAGTCACTTTTTAGCATTAAAGACCCAGATCACCTCAGCTGTGCCCTTTGATCCCCTTCAGAGTTCTAACTGCATCATCCCCCCTCAACCACATTTTCCAGGATCCCCTTCAGAAATCCTACACAACAACCCCTTCCTCTGGTCAGTCCATGGGCCAGAAGAGCCTGCTCCAGGTACCTCTTCACTTACCACTTTGTGGTAAGCTCAGGGTTTACCCACCCCTGTTAACTCAGGCCGCAGAACCAAGTTTAATCTCAAACTTAAAGGGCCAAAGAAATTTATTCCTGGCCCCTAAATTAAACAGAGGCTTAAACAAACCCATATTAGCTGGCCCCTCTGTTCTTTTTATACATAAAAATATACATTTTTACCAAACCCAAGGTAAAAATAGTTATGATAGCTTTTTTTACACACGTTGCAGAGTGTGAAGCTAAAAGCTCCACCCCAGAAATTTATTCCTGGCCTCTAAATTAAACAGAGGCTTAAACAAACCCATATTAGCTGGCCCCTCTGTTCTTTTTATATATAAAAATATAAATTTTTACCAAACCCAAGGTAAAAATAGTTATGATAGCTTTTTTTACACACGTTGCAGAGTGTGAAGCTAAAAGCTATTCAGTCCTTGAAATCACAGTTTCTGACAGGAATCTTGGGTATGATTGATTTTGTGATCCACCAACCACATTGGCAGTGGTGGATTTTTGCACACAAGATTTCCGTGGATTCAACTTGGATTGGCCATTTTTTTCATTTATTGGTTGTTGGCCTTTATTTCTATGTGGGAAGCCATCTTCTTCTTGGTCTGACATTCAGGTCTCTTCCGGGTAGGTACTTTGTATGGGGTAGGCATGACTGCAGGGGGAGAAGATGAGATAACTGCTTGATTTGGACTCTGGAGGAAGAAATTGGGTTGTGTGGCTTCAATTTTCTCCTCTTGTTCATTGGAAAGGCTGGGCTGGATTTGGCTAGACATTTAAAAAAAAACATTGTAATGTAAGAAAATTATCAAGAAAATAAATGTTAAACAGAAGAAATAAAAAAAAAACAGATTGGTAGCCTACAATTGAGTTGGATTTTGTATCCAATTCTCTAATTATTTCAAGGTGTGTGGGATACTATCTTTTGGCTGTTGGATGTTGGATGTAATTTGTTTGAGTTGTTTAGGCTACTAACTTTTGGCTGGCTAGGTTTCCTATCCATTGGCTTTAATTCCACCTTTATAAATGGTGGCTGGCTGGAAGTAGTTTGAATAAAGATAAATCAGCATATGCAAATGTGGATGAAAGAGATGAGAATTAAACTGACCAGGTCAGGGATGATACTGGTGGTAGTGATGAGTAGCAAGTCTATTATATCAGGATATCTGATAAACCAGTATACCTGAAAATATTTTTGGGGGTGGCTCCTCATGGCAAAAGAGGAGTTTAATTTTTTATCATAAAAGTTTACGGCCAGGAAACGGTAGCCAGTAACTATTTATGGATGCTGGTGGCCATTTCTGGTCTTAATTTTAGGCTAAATGTAAGACCACAGAAATGTCATCAGTAAACACAAATTTTCTTGGTCACCTGCACTCCAAATTTTTAATGTAAACCCCACTAGTAAAAATATAACTTTTGTATGCTAGTTTTTAGTTTTTAAAAGAGTTAAAAATGAATAAATAAAACTAAGGAAAAGTCACAATCTTCCTGTGGTTGCTTGAAGCGGTCCACTTCCAGTGTTTCTTGTGTTGAGCAATCTACTCATCAGTCAACTCAAGAAACTTAAATACACAACTTAAGCCAACTGATATCCAACAAAATATTTGTTTTATATAATATATTATATATCTGTACATCTCATACAAGACTAAAAAAAAAACCAAAAACAAATATATATATATATAATCATTTATATGTAGGGTGTTGATTTTGGCACCACCCAAGATCTGGCATGCTCTGTCTTTGAATGTCAGGGGGCTATAAATTTTATTTTTTATTTTTTTTCAAATAGTTTTTAAAAACACTTTTAGTTGTTCAAAAATTACGAAATTGTTTTTCCTAGCCTCCTGAACAGTGAGCACCTCTGCTCCACTTTCTGAGCTTTTTAGCTCAAAAGAAAAAAAAAAATTGTGTGGTACCCCTTATATAGGGAGTACACAAAATCAAAATAAAAAAATCTAAAAAGAAATTGTTAATGTGGGAAATATGTGTTAGAAATTCTTTCAAATGTATTTCAACCTTGTTTGACTGTGGGATAAAAATCTCAGACATGGGGAAAGAAAACAAGTTGCTTTTATGTTTGATTTTCAAAATGCAGGTGCATTCATCAGTTTTTTGCAAAAAATTAATTTTCAACAAAGCTTTCAATGCCTCCCCATAGGCAAAACTTTTATCCAATATTAAAACAAGATTAAAACACCTGTGAAAAATAAAGAAAGTAATATTAACCATAAGAATATTTTTTATTTGATTTCATGGACTCCCTATATAAGGAGTACCCCACAATTTTTATTTTATTTTTAGCAAAAAAGCTCAGAAAGTGGAGCAGGTGTGTTCAGGAGGCTACATAGGAAAAAATTTTGGTAATTTTTGAACATTTTTAAAAAATATTTGAAAAAAAATAAAAAAACTCAACAGCCTCCTGACGTCAAAAGGCGGTGCGCACCAGGTTTTGGGTGGTGCTGAAATCAACCCCCTATATGGATCCAAAAATAAGTTAATGAAAAAAATAATAATAATGAAAATCACATAAACAAACAAAAAAGCTAAAATAATCCAAGATATGTGTATAATTAAAAAAATAAAAATAAAATGACATAAAAAGAATATATATTATTTAATTTTTTTTTTTTTTTTTTACTAATAAAAATGAAAAAAAAAAATAATAATCTAAAAAAAATCAAATAAAAATAAGTAAAATTAAACAGTATTAATATCTAATTTTTTTCTGAAGGCATTTCTACGATCAAGAGAATTTAAAGAAGAGTTAATTTTAAATTGAATAAGATCAGCGAAACATAAAATTTGATCTATTAATTGAGATGTATTTTTAAAATCAAGATTAACATCATGCAAAAGAGTAGAATTGATTGAATTAGGAATTGAATTAGAATTTTGATAAATAAGAAAGTCATTTAATTTAGCTTGATATTCGATCCATGAAGCTACTTGACGAATTTGATCAGGATCTGAGATTCTAAACCAATTATCATTAACTTGTCTTTCAATAATTTTCTCTTGTTCTTCAATTTGACTTTCCTTCATCTCTTTTATTAACTTCTTTTGCTTTGTTTTTCCTTTTTGAATATTTCTTAATTCAGATCCATGTATAATTAAATTAAAACTCCAACTAAAATTTAATTCTATTTCTTCTTTTGGATAAATTACTCCAGGTGTACTAGTTAATACGTAATATTTTCGATCTCCTGTGTCTTTACCAATCGGTTGAAATCTTAATCGATTTAAATTTTCCACTTTGAATTGCTCTACATTTATCCTTTTCATCTCATTTTTATGCTCATTTTCGGCTTGATTAACCTACTCGAAAAAAAAACAAATATTTCAGTCAGTCATAAGTTCATAACCATCTTCATTAAAGAAAAAAAAAAATAGAGAAACCAGTTTGAAATGTGCTGCTCACATCTGCTTCCCACTCGATTAAATCTTTTATACGAGCAGATTCTTGATCTAATAATGATTTACTTGGGTTCTTGATCAACTTCTGATCTCCTTCATTCACTTTCACATCTTCCTTTGCTGATTGAATTAATAATGATTTCTTCATTGGCATATTATCATATTTTTTAGTTTTTGTTTCTGTCCATTTCTTATTCAACTTGACCCGTTCTTTGACTAATTCTGCCTTAGCTTGTCTTTCTCTTTCAATGCCCTTTTTTTTCCCCATAAATATATTGTATTATCCATGTGATGGTAATTTAAAAAATATATATATATATAATCAAATTGATTAAATAACATAATCAGTAACTTTTTATTAAACTCATTGTAAAAAAAAGGGGAAATAATGAAAAAAGAGAGAGAAATGACCTGAATTAAATCATCAGAAAGTGTATGACCTCTCAAAGCAATATCCACCATAGCAGAAATTATAGCCAATTTATTAACAGGTGGATATTTTACTTTTTGTAGCCTATCATCCTGAAATGGATAAGGTGAACTATTTTGAATATCTTGTTCAATTTGATTTTCTAATCCTTCTAATTTCAAAAAATTCATCGCAGCTTTATTTTTCCATCGATTAATTAATGATTCAATTTTGTTTTTGTGGTCAAAAAAAAAAAAAAAAAAAAAAAGCAATTGAGTTTTTCAACGCAAAATGAAAGAAGAGAAAAAAACAGAGAAAAACCAGGAAGAAAATCGACAAACTGATCCAACAAGGAACCGAACTTTGAAGATAAGGTGAGGGAGAAGATGTCAATTTAGATTCTCGTTTGAGTTGATTAAGGAGTGGAAGACTTTCATCAGATTTTAAAATTTGATTGAATGAATCAGGAAAAGAATCAAGATCAAATTCAATTAATCTAACTAATCCATTTAAAATAGCTCTCATTCCACCTTCATCATCTACCCAAAAATTTAATATATCATCCATTGAATCTATTACTTTATTTGCTCTTTCACTTTCTACACTACGATTTATTTTGACTTCATTATTTTCTTCCGTTCCTCCTAATCCTGGTATTTTTTCTTTAAATCTACACACAAATTCCCTTACATTAATTCTTTTTAATATTTCATTTGTACTTAGTCCTCCTGTAGATAAATTGAAAATTTGGGTGGGTGGTTGTACTATATTTGGTGCTCTTCTTAATGGAACTTTGATACTAGGTTGTGTTGGTAATTCTTCTGATTCTGCTTTCTTCTTCTTAGAGTCTTCTTGGTTATTGTTATTCAGAGTTTTATTACCAGAGTGTTTTGTAATAGATGATGATTGAGCTGATGTCTCTTGAGACTTGGATTTCTTTTGGGTAATAGATTTAGCAGTTTTTTTTTGCTTCTTGAGTATATTTTTTTGAATCACCTTTAAATCTTTGTGAAGTTTTTTGATATTATTTTCTTTGTGAATCCGATGAGCGACAATTTTCTTCTTCGGATTCTTTGAATTAATTTTTAGTTTTTTAGATGAGGAAATTAATTTGGATGAAGAAGCTTGGTTTTTGGATGATGATTGATTAATTGACTGATCAGTTGACTTGATTTTTGATGAAGATGTCGTTGAAGTTTCTTTTTGTTTTTCCTTTTCACGTCGATTTGCTTCTTGAGTTAGGAATTCGGCACCCTTTTGATTATTTTTTTATTTTTTATATCAAATACAATAAAAATAGCAAATAAACGCGACAAAACACGTGTCATTTGGCACGCTGGTATCAGTTTCCACGTGCATAGGAGTGCAAAGCAGAGTAATTAAATTTTCGTGACTCATACCTGAACATTTGGATTTACTTCGAGCAATTCACGCGCTGATGTACATCCAGCTTGAGTTGCTAATTTTGCCAATTTACTAATATGAATTAAAAGGTGATATTTAGAGATCAACTGGGAGTTTTGTTTTAATTAATAGGAATATTGGTAAAAAAAAACTTACCCAGTGGGTGGTAATCCTTTCTTTTTACGACAAATTGCGCAATTGCAATAATCCTTACAAGCTGGACAATTCCAGTTGTAGGGTGTTTTCAAAGTTGGACGTACTTTTTTCAAATCCTCTCCGCTGCGAGTTGATACAAAAAAAAAAGGAATGATTTTTGTTAGTTTATTTAGAAGGATTGCTAAGGGATAAGCTGATTATTAGACTGAAAAAAGGATGAATAGAAAAATGACTTACTATCGAACAGACAAACATCTACTACAGAAGCTCTTTCGACAAGGCTTGAGAATTGAAGCAGAAGTCTCATTGCGAGAGGAATTAATTTCAGGTTTGTGAGGGATTTGATGAGGTTCACTATTCCTTCTCTTAGAATTAGATGTAACTGATTCCAGATTAGAGCATGAGATAATATTTTCGGGATTCACATCTACACGGCATTGATGACATCTTATGGTCTCAATCGCGTCATTACTTTCATTAGTTTTTTGCGCATTCTTCTCGAGCTTAGATTTTTTGTTATTCGTGGAGATCGTAGAGGGTAAATGAGAAGTTGATAAATGTCTCTTGGTTGAATGGGAGGGGATTGTAGAAGGTAATTCGATTCCAAGGAATGATCCCATTATAGAGCTTTTCACATTTGAATTACGGGCATCAGTCTTAGCTGGAGTTTGGATTGAAGTGTGATTTGTTGGCTCGGAAGAGATGGCCGCACGCGATATTGAGTTCCTGTTGGGCAAATGTTGTATAGGTGATAGTATCTTGGGTGCAGTAAGAGTGTTAGTTTGGTTCTTGGGTTTGAGGTGAGTGGGAGATTGCTCGCTTGCTGAATGGCGACGAGGCATGATATGAATATTAAAAGGAAAAAAGAAACAAAAGAAACAACAAAGGAACAAAAGAAACTAAAATAATAATAATAGTAAATTCAGGAGTATGTATAGTATGTATACAATGGCTTGGATTAGGAATAGATGAAGAATAGTACAGAAAAAATTGTCACTTGGACAAAATAGTTTTCTTTAAATTGCAAAAAAAAATTGTTTTTTTATTCCCTTGGGCATTGCTGCCAGATTTCTTGTAAAAAAACAAGCCAACTTTTGCAAGAACAAAAGAAACAATAATACTAATGTAGGGGGGTGACCATTCAGGCACTTTTCTTAAGGGCTTACATCTGACAGAATATTTAAAAGGGGTTGATTTTACTGTGGAGTTTCATCTATATTGTATCAGAAACAACTCAGTCTAGCAACACACCCCTGACATACCTCAAACCATTGAATTTTGAACCCTGAAAGTATCAAACTTCAAACCTTTTAAAGTGTCAAACTTCAATGCAGAGCTTCCACTTCCAGTTTGACCAGTTCAACCCCAATTCACCCGTGAAGTAAGAGTGGGACTCTACCCTGTCCCCAAGTCCAAACACACACAGCACCTGTCAGCCTGTACAGCTACATGTACCACCTGATCCCAGTTCAATTCCCAAATCAATCTTTGGCATATCCATGCAGCTATCAGCTTCAGTCATGAATCTGCCACAGGCATATTGGAACAAACATGGTAAGATATTCAACAGGGAATGGCTAAGGGCCAGTTTGACCGCAATATACTTGAGATTCAGATTTTGGAAGCTATGTATCTGCCCATGGGAAGATACTCAATCCCGTGCAGATCTGTGTTTCTACCAAACATGTCATATCTCTCAAGCCAGTGGACAGATACAGATGCATAGGTGTCTGGCAAGACTCCCAACAGCACCAAGAACCACTTCCATCACCAAAAACAACTCCACATCTTGATCAACCTTGCTGATCTCCATGGATCACCAAGAAAATTCATTCAAGTTGGCTCAACCCAAGTCATGCTGAGGAGACAACAGGATTTCTTTGTGATAACCAAGGCCAGCTATAATTTCATTCACTATATTTTAGACCAGTATTAGAACAAGAGAAAACTCATCAGGAAGCACATACACCGCAAGAAAAAATGGAGCAACCAAGGTTAGTTGCTTTGGCAAGAACAAAGGGACCCCTTTGTTCTTGTGAAAGCAACTCACCTTGGTTTCTGGATTTTTTCTGGTGGTGATATCTACCCTAACTGGTGCCATTTGGATTGATGAAATGATGCATAACACGAACCACTCTTCTTTTTACAAAAACCTTGGGATAAAGGTGGCAACATTTTTGAAAATCCAAAAGAATTTCCTTGAGACTCGCAGTATTCTTTATGATTCAAGAAATGTGACATTGACTGAGAAGCTAGCCATCCTCCTCTCAATGTTGATTACTGGAAACTCCAACTAAGATTCAAAAGATTGGTGTCAACAATTTTGTGGTGAGATCATTGGATTCAAGATACTGAATCTGGGCCAAATGGTCCCTAAATCAATTCTCAGATATACTGGCCAGTCTTGGGCTCCAGAATCTTTCCCCTTTCTCAGTTAGTTAATATCTCTCTAAAAGGCTCATCTTGGTCAAAGAATATATTGAAAGTTTCAATTGAATAAAGCCTCAATAAATTGTTTTAGGCTTATGGAGTCAACTGTTCCCTCACCTCATTTTCCAACAGATAAGACTCTCCAGTTAGCTTCCTGGTTCACTCTTCCTCTTTCTGGTGATTCAACTGCACCTTTCTTTCAGTGAGTAGATTCTTTCTATTTCAAGGTGCCTCGCTTCATTCTGACTTAATTCAATTCCACTTCCCTTAGTCCTGGGGGCTCTTTCCTCTCATTCTCTTTCACTTCTGAATGGACAGATATTGAAGTAGTGGTTCCTGATGAAAAACTGATTGATTAGTGGGAAACTAAAACCAGATACTTAAAGAACAATGAAAGTGAGTACAGATTGAAGGATAAAGAATACAAGATATTTAGAATAAGAAGACAAGAAAAAAACTTTGGAGTAGAAAATGAAGCGACTTAATAATTATCACTAATGATAGAGAGCTGGAGTTGAACGGTGATTGATTTTTGAAGAAGTAGAAGGAATGAGAAATGAATAAAAAAGAAAGAAAAGAAAAAGAATAAGAGTAGCAAAATAGGAAATGAAATCATACAGTTCTAATTGAAATAGATATCTTTGATGTTGATAAAGCTAGTCTTCAGGGGTAAGTCTTGATGATGAGCAGACTGATTAAAATGATTAATTTAGATTTTGTTATCCAATGAAGTCAGGGGTAATAAATTATTTTCTCACCAAATCAGAAAGTAGAAGAAGCAGTGAGTGATGTCAAATATATTTGAGTTGAGGTTGATGGTTTTGCTGAGTTGATGGTTGAAGACAACTAGAGAGAGAAAAACTGAGAGAAAAACTTCAACTTGAATCAAGGAAAAGTTAAGCTGAGATTGTGCGTAGGTTCTTGACCGATTTCAGAGGGGGTTTAATCTCTGATTTCAATTATCTGCATTAAAAGTATACTCATTTTTCAAAAGTTTCCCTTGGGTGTGTGAACTTCTTTTCTTATAAATATATATTCTGCTACAGTTTTAACATACCCCTAAAAAATGTTAAAATATCAGCAAGGCCTGGTCATGCTCCTGAGTATAATCTAGGTGCTTACTTGCTCAGTGTTACTAAAGAGGGATTTGGATGGAAGTGAGCACAATTAGAGAAGCAATCAGATAGAATAAATGCAAGGACAAGAAGACTTCATAGCAATGCAGGGAACCTTCACAGTTTACTGAACCAGTTTTCAGTGATTTAGAAGACCATCACAGTTAGCCGGATGACTGAATAGTGGAATGGAAGAAATTTTCATTTGACTGGATGGCCTTGTGTTATTCCACTTCAGAGTGAGTTAAAATGCCTTGAAAAATAAATTCAAAATACAGGTTTTGTGTAGAATTCAAGAGATAAACCCATAAAACACCTGAATTCCAACTTTTATGTAAGAATTAAGGAATACAGGTGTCAGCATCTGAGACTATTGAGATAGTCCAGTGAAGCTACAATATAATTCATGAAGTTTTATTCTATTTTATTTTTATTTATTCTATTATTATTATGAGACAAATAAAAAAAAGGGGCAATTAGAAATTGCGTTCTAGTATAGAAGTTAAAGCTCAGCCTTAAAAAAATGTTCTATCCTAGAGACCCAGCACCCCGCGCAAGCGGGTGATGAAAGTTGGTTTTCTTCGCGCTGACAAAACCCATAATACTCGGCTCCCGCGCGGCCCAGCCTGTCAACAGCCTTTCATCAGCTGTCCCAGGTTTCCTCCCCTTGCCGCTTGCCTCCCCCTTTTGTCACCTGACAGCAAATATAGGGTGCCAGGCCGCTCTTGTCCATCCATGTGAGTATGTAATGGACTTTTGTACACTGGCTTGATTGATTCAACTTGTATCATCCTACAATTGAATTCAAAACATTCCAACGGCCAATTAAAGTAAACAACTTGCGTTGACTGATCTGTATGTAAGAAATTTAAAGGAATCCCAGTTTCAAACATCAGATCCGTCAAAATGCCATTTGCAAATTGAGTAGTACATTATTATGTACACTTTCATGCATCCAAAGGATCAAAAGGAGCGAGTGGAGAACAAGTCTCCATAAGAAGCTGTGCTCCATGGGCGTGTGAGCACATTTCCTTTCCCAAAGCCTTTCAAATCCTACGGCCCATTTTTATTTCTGTGCCTAATTTATCTCTACAATAGGTATTGACCCTAAAATCCAAGCCGCCATAGATGCTGCTATAGGCGCTGCCACAAGGCAACAAGATGCAAAGATAGCGAGCTTGAGCGCTGAGCTAGCTGACAAAAATGATGAAGTAGCTAGACTCAATCAAAAACTCGCCCAAGTTAAAATAGCACCCAAAGGAACAAATTCAAAAAAAGTCACTATACCTTCAGCTTCTTCAACCGCAAAATCACCTCAATCCCGCAACTCTATAAGATCTATCCAGAAAGCAGAAAAGCCAGGAAGCACTCCCAAGAAAAGTCCCACCAAGAGTCCAGCCAGAAAGCTTATTCGAGCCACTTCTGCTCCGCTTCCATCTTCCAGTCCTAAACGTAGCAATCCTAATCAGATGATGATGACGGACATACCAGAGAGCTTTCTCAAAACTCGCGTATGTATTCCAAAGCCCCATCCTACTTTATAAGCTATTCATGAGCCAATCTAATCCAGTCGCATGTTTTTAGGATTCATTTTACGTTCACATAAAGCTTCTCTGGGGCCTGACCGAAGAAAAGGCTGTCCCACAAGCCCCTAGTTTAGATACTTTGCAAGAGTTTTTCCAGCGCTTCAGCAATGCGACTGAAATCAGTAATGCTGTTGAGGATATTCGAAGCCAAAAACTCATTAGCGAGGCTGAAAGTTGGCATTGGTCGGAAAAAAATAGGAAAGTTCTTTGTACATGTAGAGGAGTTCTACATGCTATACACTAAATCCATGTTTTCCCGACTTGGAATACGAACATGGGCTCCAGACCTGGAGGATGCTCCCGATTCTCTGTATAACAAGGCGTTCCGACAGTCAGCAATAAAGACATTCCGGCAAGTTGAAATCAATGGCGCCTACAAGTTCATGAGTTGAAACATTGACTTTGTCAATGATATAGACCTATTAGTTCAATCATACAACCACTTTGTTCACTTTTTACAAAAAAATAAGTACGCACGAGAGCTCAAGGATGCTGGAAAGTATAGACAAGAAGCTGAGAGGAAAGCCATTTCAAATGCACAAAAGCGGGTGAGTAGATTTGCTTTCTTTTTGTAATGTCAAGAGGAAAAATGTCCGGGAATCCCTGCTATTTTTCATTTCATCCAAAACTAAGATATACTCTTTACAACTTGTGACATTTATGTGACATATATACAAAAAAGGAACTTCCACCTCTTTCTGGCAAAGTTTGCCTACAACACCACAACACCCCCCCACAAACTTTGCCCTAGAATAAATTCTTTAACGCTTTTTCATGTAAATTTTTTCTTAACCCTTTAGTAAATATATCAGCCTGTTGATCTTGATTTTTTATCCAAATTAAATTTAATTTTTTATCTCTTATAGCATCATTCACAAAAAAGAAATTTCTTAAAACTTGTCGCATTTTTCCTCTTGACCCATTGTCAGTTGCAACTAATACCGCAGCTCTATTATCACACATTATTCTTTTATCAACTTTTTTTAATATTGTTTCAACTATTCCTACCATAGATAAGTGAAATTCAACTGCCTCCCCCAAAGCCAAATATTCCGCCGTGCAAGTTGATTTTGCAACAGTTTTCTGACGTCTCGAGGACCACACAATCGGACAATTATTAAATTTTGAAATGAAACCAGAAGTTGACCGATGAAATTCTCCTCCCCATCCAGCATCGACCCAAAGATCCATGCCAGACTTAACCGGATTAAATGGTAACTTGAAATGAATTGTATTCTTTAAATATTGAGTTAAATGTTGCAAAGCGGACCAGTGAGTTGGTCCCGGATTTTTACTGAAGCGGGATAAGAAATTTACAGCGAAAGACAAATCCGGTCTTGAACCAATTGCTAAATAATTTAAACAGCCAATGATAGATTGGTACTCGGTTGTGTCAATTCCGGGTCCTTCATATGTTTCCATGTCTAGATCGGGTAACGGTGTCGAGGATTTGATTAATTCTCGGCCAATTTTCAACTCCATTTTTTTAATCGTT
>JNCO01003753.1:0-16273 GCA_000785685.1 Uromyces viciae-fabae
CTGCTTTTGATTCATTAAATTTTCCTTAGGATCATCCAAATCAGCACATACTGGCTCACTCAACTTCAGTCAAATTGATATCCTAGACAAACAACTTTTGGACAAAAACACAGGAAAAGTTGTAGAAAACGATCTCAGCTTTCATTTTCACTAAGTTTCAACAAAATTGGTCCAGTAGTTCAACAGTTATTGCACTAAATCTATCAAATCCATCCAGCTTCAATTGATTTAATATCAACACTCCAGAATCCCCTTATTAAGACAAAATAAAATGGCCTCATTAAATTTATCATCTCCACAGGCTATCAGGGTGATTTTTTTGAATATATGTTTTCTTGTTTTTATTCTTATAAGCTTTTTTTTTCATGAAGTTTTATTTTTTTTCAAAAGTTTTTTATTTCTGTTTTTTTCAAAAGAAAAAGTTTCAACTTGTTCTTTCCAAAAAAAAGTTTCAATTCTTTCTTTCCAGAAAAGGTCGTTAATTCCAACTTGGTTTTTTTTTTTTTTTGGGGGGTATTAGTTTTTTTTTTCTGTTTTTTGAAGAAAACACAAGTTAAATGAAGAATACTTAAGCTGTAAATACCACATTCTATGCTACATTGGTTGCTTTTGCTACTAAATTGAAGTGTAGCGCTTGAAAAAACTAACAGGTCTATCCTCACATGTAGTGTAGCGGTTGCTTGAGCTACACTTTACTGTAACATAGTGTTTTCAAAAAATAACACCGCTATGCTACAGATTACAGGAGATCTTGGTAGCATTAACTTTATTTTGGGGCATCTAACACTGCCAAGATGATTGTATCAGACTCCCAAATCTGACATTAAATCAGACAAAAAAATGTTATATTATATCAGGCGAAACCAGTATTGTATCTACTAGAGCTGATATTAAATCTACCAAGAATGGTATTATATCTATCATAGAGGATATTGTATCAACTCAACCTATTTAATATCAACATAACTCACTTTATATCAGATTTTTCTAACTGACATTATTTCCATGGGCCAAACAGTTGCATCAGACATAAAAATGTGATATAAAATCACATGTGTTGATATTAAATAGGTTGAGTAGATGAAATGTCTGTTTCTTTAGATTTAATATCATTTTAGGTAGATCTAATATCATTTAAGGTAGATACAATGCCAGTTTTGTCTGATATAATATCAGATTTTTCCAACTGATATAACACCAGTTGTATGAATCTGACACAATCATACTGGCAGTGAAAGCTACGCTAAGCTAAATTATTTATTTTTTTTGGAAAAAAAAAGTAGCGTTAGTTGCAAAAAAAAAAAACTCTAACAATAGCGCTTTTGTAGCATAGCTTAATGAGCTAAACTATGCTACACTACATTCTACAAGTAGTGTAGCTGGCCCACCATTGCCAAAATGATAGGATTGGAATCAACTGTTATTTAGGAGGGATATGAATAGGAAAAGTGAAACACTGAATTAGTTGAATTCAAGATTAATGTTGGAATCGAATTCTGATATTTTGGATTGGAGAAAAAGTCTCTAAATGTTACAAGGACTAGTATTATATCAATTATATTGGAAATTTTCACTGAAGGAAAAAAATAAAGTAAAGAAGAATTATTATTTAGAATTAGGATATTTAGTATCTGAAAAGATTATTTAAGAAGAAAAAGGACGTTGAACAAGGAATCAAGAATAGTATCGCCAAATAACCAAAAATAGGAATCCTCTAGGACTCATTATAAGACAAGGACAGTTTTGAAGAAACATAGGCTTGGGCAAAGAAGGTGGCAGAGAACTAAGTCCACTGAGAAATCTAAAAGCTGGAGAAGAAAATTAGTCACTAAACAAGTTATTGAATTATCAAAATAAAAACTCTTATCTAGGAAATAATTAAATATAAACCCCCCAACTAGCGCTGGTACAGACCAGAGAAGAATTAAAAAGAATTGATACTATATATAAATTTTACTCAACTACAAGTACTCAAAGTAAATTTAGTCAGTGTTGACTTTATGGTGATGGTGATGAGATATTTATATTGAGGAAAAGATTTTGAAAGAGGAGCAAGGGAGCAGTTTTAGTTTTGGATGATTTTATGACTCAACAAAATGATTTTTTAGTTCATCAAAACTACCTAAAATGATAGAGAGAGAAAATATGTCACAAACTTGTGACATATTCCAAGAATAAAAGAAACTTCCTACAACTACACATGGAAAGCATTTGTACCACAGCTACACATGGTACAAAACTAATAAAAAGCTAAGTATGATATTGAAAAACTACACATTGAATAAGAACTAAACAATTTAAGATACTCCAAAACTACACATGGAGTAAATATGAACTAATTTTTTTGTTTTTTTTTTTTATATCACAACTACACATAATATAAAAATGTTTTAGACTAATAGCAACTGCAAACTAATAATCTGAGACATGAAATAAAGCTATTCTAGACTAGTAGCAACTAAACACTAATAATCTGAATTGATCCCATAGACAAATACACATCTATGAGAATAAACTACTTAAAACTTGATATAAAATTTATTTATTTATTTTTTATTTTATTATATTGAAAGAGAGAAATTAATAAAGGATGAGAGTGGAGGAAAGTTCATAGAAAAACAACAGTCAGAAAACAACAATTTCTTTATTCAAAAATGTTGTTTTTCTGTATTAAATGTACTCACATCTTGTGTCTCATTTATTTATATATTTTTATTTTATATTTATTCTATATTTATTCTATATTATTTTATATTTTTTCTTTTTTATTTTAGTTTCATGATTAAACCCTTTTTATCATGCCTAGGGGGTTAAACATTTTTCTTGAATTTTTCTCTTTCTCATTGAAATAAAAAAATTGAGTCTGAGCCTATTTCACCACAAGAAAAAATGGAGCAACCAAGGTTAGTTGCTTTGGCAAGAACAAAGGGACCCCTTTTTTCCTTTGAAAGCAACTCACCTTGGTTTATCCGTTTTTTCTGGTGGTGTTTTATTTAAACCACATTGGTTATGATCCTTTAACCAGCTCCTCTTTCAAACCCTTCTTAATTTTCATCTTTCATTTTAATCTCCTCAAAATTATCAACAATAAAGACCATAAAAACAACAAAAAATGCAGATTTGGAATTACCAGTTTCCAATCCAAAAGTAAGACAAACAGTTTCAACATATACACCTAGGCTTCAAGGACCAATGGAAACAGAACCACCACCCAAAGCAACAGTATCAAGCCAAAAAAATCAAGCCAAATAAATCAAGCCAACAAAATAAAAGAAATCAGCAAGCTTCAGCTAGTCAATGACCTAGATGAAAGTTCCATGGATACCAGATACCCAAATCAGAAGATGCAGTTATCATCAAAGACCCAAATTTATTATTTGAAGGAGAAAATTTTAGAGAATTCTTGGAGAGATTTGAATTAGCAGCAGAAATATATGGCACAATTGATTACAATATTGTAAGGAAGATTTTTTGATTTGTGAAAGGCAAGGATCTGAAGCAAGAACTTGAAGCAATGGAAGGTTTGGTAATCTAAAATGAACTCAATAAACATTTTATAATTTCACAATGAAGGAGCAGGGATTATTCATTTTTTTATTTTAGAAATGGATTCTACACCAAAAATAACCCCTAGTCACTCACCAAAGGTACATCAATAACTCCATTAGTTTAAGAGCTACTCAAGGCAGAAGACTCAAATCAGGTACTTTGAATAAATTTCATAAACATAGAATAAATAAAATGTTAAATAATATGGATTATATACATGATTTAGAAGTCTATAATAAATATCTACCAACACATGAAATATTACATACATAGATAGGAGGCTGTCTACATCAGTTACTGTACATAATTATTTACCACATGACTTTACATACAAATTACATATGTATCAGGAGTCAATTACCTCATTATACAGTCACATCATCATGCAGGGGCTTAGACATATGCATGCAAGGAAAATACAATAGTTCAGTTGCTATTTTTGTGCATTGTAAATACTTCTGACACCCCTGTTTGTTGTACCCTCTTTCCAACCCCATTTGTCTATATTGTCAGTTTTCTAGTGCTTTAGTCTTCCACTCACATCCTCTCACCTTATCTCCTCTCACCTTTTCTCCTCACACCTTATCTCTTTTATATTTCAAAATAAAAATAAATATTTTTTTTATATTTTCTTTTTAAGTTTGCTAACCTCATAGATGTGTAGTTGTCTGTGTGGTTTAAATAGGTTATCTAGTGTGTAGTTGCTTATAATCTAGAATTCATTATTAAATATCATCATGTGTAGTTGTGATGATATCTTTTATTTTTTTAGTAGTCGTGGTATATTTATTTAGTTAGTCTAATTCCATGTGTAGTTGTGGAATCAGTCAGGTAGCTAAGTAGTTATTCTATGTGTAGTTGTAGAATTAATTACTTAGTTTGTTTATTGTTTTGTCATGTGTAGTTGTGACAAAATATTAGTTTCTAATCATGTGTAGTTGTGATTAGATTATTTAGTTTTACTGGTATGTCACACTCTGCGACATATTCTTTCTTTCTATTTTTCTCAATTCTTTTTGGAATAAAAACTCATTGAGTTTTGAGCCTAAATTCATCTTAATTAAATTGTTCCCAAGCTCCTCTTCCAACCAACTCTCTACCACCTTCAAATCTCCACTCTCAAGTATATAAAATGAACATATATAAGGAGCTCTCTCCTCAGTGGTTTTCTCCCATCTGACCATCAGAGAACTTAAATCCAAAGTCCCACTGGACATTCCCCCCCCCCCTATAAAATGCTTAATAACCTTTTAAAGAAATAAATACTTACATTCACTAATAAACTCTCAGTGTGTAGCCATTGCTCAAATTTCTCCCCTTTGTTAACCGAGCCACAGAGGGCTTGACTCATATCCCCTGCTCCCACAGCTACCCTTCTGTTATTGCACCCTTTTCCTTTCCTAAACCAAATCTGAGTGTAGGAAACACTCTCTTAAGCTTCCGTTCTTCGTACCATAAACAGGTGTAGCTTTCTCCCTGTCACTCCCATACATAAATCCTTCTAAGACTTTCTTGTCACCCCAGGAAGGAAGAGTCTTCACTCCATCATCGCTTCCTAAATTCTGCTAATAGGGTTAAAATCAACCTTAGCCTCTTTTTAGAGTCTCACAACAGATATGCAAACAGGAAATGGAAAGAGCTGCAACAAATTTTGATGGAAACTTGGGGGGAGATGTATTCAAGAATTTGACATACAAAACAAGATTTGGAGGAATTAGCCAAATCTTATTCAAAGAAAGAAAGGAGGGATTAAAAAACTTTCAGCATTTCAAGGCTTACCAAATAAAATTCAATAAAATTTTAAAATACTAAATCAATAATGAAGATATGGATAAAAAATCAGAGGCATCATATATATTCATATCTGCCTTTTAAAAATAAAGTCAAAAGAATCTTAGAAGAGAATTAGTTAGGGAAAAGAAAATGCCCTATGAAAAAGATGGATACAGAGAAAATCCAAATTTTGAAGATACTATTATGGCAGCAGAAAACAAAATCCAGGAAGAATATGAAAAATCACCAGTAAATAGAAAGTTTTCAGAGTCAAATCAAGTCATGCAGAAGGAATTAAACAAAAGAAAAGGAAATGGAAAAAGAAGAGATAAAATGATTTAAGAGCTACAAAATGAAGTCAATAACTTAACTAAAACTATGCAAACTTTGTCCAACAAAATATGTTGAAATCACAGTCTCATTTTGGTTCCTGGAAAGTGTTAAGTTCCTTAATCAGTTAGTTTAGAATCAAGTAGTCTAGAATCTATAAATCTTCTAGTTGTCTAATTATATGTTATTTACATATAATTAAAAAGTAGTGTTTAGAATGAGATAGTTTCTCATTGTCAAGTCAAGTCAAGATATGTTAGTTAGATATTAGTCTAGTTAGTCAAGGGATAAGTTTCTCAATTTTGTTAAGTAACTTCTAGTTGAAGTTGTTAGTTCAAGTCAAGTAAAGTTCAAGGTAGTTCCTTAAACGTTGTGTCACTCTTCTAGATGAAGATAGAAGTCTTGGTTAGTTGAATCACAACAAATTATTCATTATTGTTTTTTAGTTCACCTGCAAGTGTGGGTTGGTTGTTTTCCTATAGTTTAGGAACATTCATGTTGTTATTAAAAACCATTGATTCTAAAAACCTTCTTCTTACCTTTATTTTTCTTGAGTCAATCCAAGTGAACTCTTCACTTGTCTTTTTTTCCCTTAAGTTAATTTTTATCAGCTCTATCCCAGTCAGCAGAGCTTTCAGCTACTCCTTTTTATTTTCCTCCAAAATATCTTTGGTTCAGTAGTCAAAAAATCAACAAAATCAACACCAATAATTCCACCCCAGAGTATGATAGAGGCAAGAATAAACCTAAACCCTTGTATAAACCAAGGCCCTGTCTTTATTGCTACACAGAAGGTCATTCAAATGGATAATTCCCATTATATTTTGAAGATGAAAAACAAGGATCCGTTAAGAGAGATGGGAAAATTCATTTACTGCCAAGTGGAGAAGTGATACTCTATGATCCATCAAGACCAATTAGACATGTGGTAGCTACAGCATCTGCCAAACCAAGTAAACCACCTGTTTCAGCAAAAACTTTTCAGAAAATTAGAATTTTCAAAAGAGAAGAAGAAGAGGTGAACTCAGCTTTTGGGAGGGTTTCTTGGGAGCCTCCTCAATTAGGATCAGAAAATTGTGGTAAATTGAAAGCCAATGGGGCCACATCAAGGGATTGAGCCAAGTGTATGTTACAACAGAGGGCAACAATTGAAACAGATGGAATGGAAATTGATTAACAAGATGCACTTTCAGCAGTTGAAACAGATGGATCAAAGGAAAAATCTCAAGTATCAGTGCAAGAGCCTGTTATTAGAAGAAATTATTCTAGAAAGGGGGAGAAAAGTGTTAACTCAGGCTATTATGATGCAATTTATAAAGACAAAAACCTGTTGGATGAATATAATTAGACTGAGTGACTTTATTATTTAACTACGAGGGCAATGTTCTTAGGAGAGGAACTTTAGTAGTTTATGATAAAGAATAAGTTTTAATTTTGCATGAGAAAGAAAATTACAAAACACAAGATCTAATTATATATTTATTCATGTGAACAAAGAAAACTGATTGGAATAAAATTGTTTTTAGGATACAAAGGAAGAGAAATTTTACATAACATTGAGCAAAATTGAGTGTATGAGTATTAAGATGAAAGGGTTTTGTTTTACTCATTCTATGCTAAGTATACATTACCTGAGGATTGAGAATAAGTTGTACGTGTCTTGTGCTCAAGTGAGAATGAATGGAACATGTCATTTATGTGTAATGTCTGTGACAGGGCTGACCTGAATCCACAGTTTCCATCTGTCAAAACATCTGTGATAGTGGAGATATATGTGATGATCTCTAAGGGCTTGATTAATTTTTTTTGAGGAAACTGATTAGGAAAAAAATAAATGAAGCAGTTGAAGAAAAAAACAATTTAAAAAAATAATAAATTAAGCAGTTCAATAATCAAAAAAAAATCAAAAGGAATATGTATTACTTACAAGCTCAAATTCAAGTTCTTGAAAATTTCCAGATGTGTCAAGAGAGCATGAGCTGAATGTTGTAGATGGAAGGTTATGTTCATTTTGTTCAAGTTTACTATGATTGCCTTGCTCTTCATCTTTAAAAAAATATTCATCTTCAACAAATTTAACTGTCTTCTGATTTTTTGAAACATTGTTTTCCTCAGAATTTGATAATAATCTTTTTGATAAAACCTTTCCTGAGCACTGTTTTAAAAAAAAGAAAAAAAAGATCAAAAAACAAAAAGAAGAATTAAATGAGAACAACACATTTTAATAAATATCACTCACAGTTTTGATTGGTTCCAAATCTATTCAATCTTCAGGAAGCTCAAAATCTGAGCTTTAACTGGATCCTGTTCCCAATATCTGAATAAATTTAATAAAACATTAGAAAAATGAATTTCAAAATTAAAATAAAACTACAAATCACCTCTTCTTCAATCTCCTCACTTGGATTCTTTTTTTCTATTAATTTTTTTGGGTTTGTTTGAATTTGCTTTATTTTGAGGTATTCCCCTTATTCTCTTGGACTGAGAATATTCAAATCCAGAAGGATCACATCAACTATAAGTAGTTGATATGTGAGAATTAGATGAAAATTTGTTTGGAGCCCCTTTTGGTCTACCTCTTCCTTGTTTATCTGGGTCAAATATTGGCTCTTGGAATTCTTGAAGTTCAAACTTTCCTTCATATAATTTTCTAATTTGAGATAAATAAAATTTTTTGTTCACCAGGTTGGAAAGATTGAAACTGCTAAAATAATTCTCCAAGATACACTTCTTCATTATCTTCTTTGAGGTAATTTTCATCATATTCTTCAGCTTCCCTTTCATCCTTGATAGCTTCCTATAAGTCAAATATAATCAAGTGAATATTAATTAAATATTATCAAAAAATATAAAAGGAAAAAGACATAAAAAAAAATAGATTTTCTCACCAGATCTTTAAAATGCCATTGCTGATGAACATCAGTCACTTCAAAGATCTTTTTTTGCTTAAATATTACATTAATTTATGAAAACATGGTATACCCATAGAAGTTGAATGATTGCAGTTAATACAAGTGGTTCATTTTTCTTGAGACTTTGAATTTGAATGAATTACTCTGAGCACAAAACTTGAAATCTTATCAGAGATATTGAGTACACAAGAAGGAAGGCCTTGGAGATTTTTTACTTCTTGAATTGTTGATTCCATGTGGCACTAATGAATTTGATTGGAAATGGCTAGAAAAATCTGTTTGAAAACTGCACTAAAGGAGCCAGAATTTTTGTTGATGAAACGCTTGATGTATGGGTGTAACCTTCAATTCTAGAGGTGCTGGTATTTCCAAAGCGGAAGTGTTGGTCACATAGATAAGAAATTTTTTTTGATTTAAAACCAAGCCAGTTTTCTATGAGATATTCTGACGTGTTGATGTTCCAGACAAGAGAGAGATGAGAAAAATTGTGCTGGTAAATTGAACTAGAAGAAGATGCACATAAAAAGTTCCAGTGTTTTAGAAATTTATTCCAAGCTTCTTCTGAATTAAAATATTTTCTACAGTGAAGGTGAATATTTTTTGAGATATGCCATCAACAGAGAAGGTGTCTTGTATTGGGTAAAACTTCTTCAATAGAATTTATAAGAGCCTGTTCTTTATCTTTTACTATTATTTTAGGATTATTATTTTCATGGATAGAAAGAAATTCTTGAAGAGGCCAAATGTAGTTTTCTTTTTGTTCAGCAGAGATAAAACAGAAAAAAACAGAGGAAGATTTATTGAAGTTGTTTATACCCACAATATGAAGGAGTGGCATTTTAAATTTATTAGTTTTGTAAGTACAGTCCATAAGAAAAGTTGTAGGAAAAGCTTTGACTAATTTAATTGATTCAGGATGAGCAATGAATAAAGATGAAATTTGACCATCTTTGTTAAGAATTGAATGATGGAAATTGACATTTCTAAGTTCAAAAACTAATGCTTCAATGGGATTTTTCCCTTCTCATGATTGTTGTCTGAGCTTAGTACGCTGATTATAAATTGTTTGGAGGGATGGTTGGATTGCAATTTTAGAATATTGTAGTAAAACATTCTTTATTTTTAATGGTTTTAGGCCAGCTTCAGTGATTTTTTGAATAGTATCGTTTTGTTCTTGTGGGATTTTAAAATTAACTGGATTTTGAGAAATATCTTTAGAGGGTGGATGATTGTGATTGGAGCATTTTATTTTCACACACCAGCATGATTCTTTTTTATAATAGTTGCCAGTTAATCTAAAAGGACACAAAATTCTTCTACTATTTCCTAATTTTCCTTCTGCCTTTTCCCCTCTATATTTTCCAGATCTCACACACTGGTGAACATATATAAGTTTGGTGTTATCATAATCAACAATGGCCAACCCATAGCCATGGTCTTTAGACCATTTTTGAATGGCTTCAATGAGCTCTTCCCTGGTTTGATATTCATTATCAGGGGGTGGAAGAATTTTGGGTTCATTAACTTCTATTTCTTGTTTATGAATCTCTAATTTTTCATCCAAATTTGAAGGAAGCAATTTGGGCTCAACAGAGGCACATTTGGGCTCAACAGAGACACATTTGGGCTCAACAGAGGCACATTTGGGCTCAACAGAGGCACATTTGGGCTCAACAGAGGCACATTTGGGCTCAACAGAGGCAAATTTTGGCTCATCTGAGGCAGGCTGGGAGGCAGTGATAGGAGATTGTGATGATATGTTGGCTCTGAGATATATTTCACCAAAGTCCAAATAATATTTGAAAGAAAAAGACGGAAATGAAAAGCAGATGTGATATGAAGGATGAGAGGAGTTTGGGGTATCATCATAGAAAGAATAATGAAAAATAAAAAAGAGAAAAACAAAACAAAGGGGGAAAAAAAATAAAAAAAAACCATGCATCAGTTTATGGGCTTATATCATTATTGAAGGTGCTAGTTTATTTTTTGAAAAGAATTGGGAGTAAAAGAGAGACAGGGGACTTACCAACTGATTGGTTTTGGGGCCTAGACCTGGTTTATGAGTGCCTAGAAATATTTCTACTGCAAAAATCAAGAAAAAAAAATTTAAAAAAAAAAGGGTCAGTTTGTTTTTCTTGGTGTATTTTCAAGGTTCTTGAAATCATGTTGTAAGGGTGGTGGCATTATGTTAAAAATATTGAGGGCTATGGAGGGGCTTACCTGGAGAGTATTAATTAATAATTAAAAAAGCAAAAAAAAAGAAAAGGTATTTGTTAATCAGTTATAGTGTTTTGGGAACCAATTAATCTCACCATAAACCAGGTGGCATTAGGCTAAGGGGGTGGAGGGGTTTACCTGGGGATGATTAATTTTATGAAACAAAAATAAAAAAAAAGTCAGAGAAAATAGCTAAATTTTATATATTTTTTTTAAGGCCATGTTTGGCAGCGTGAATATTGCACAATAAATATTGGTTGTTTTGTGAAATTTTTGATGACATCTGATAAGTTTGCGTAAACTTGATCAGATTTCACAAAAAATTAATTACAACACTGCATAATATGACACTGCCAAAGTGAAAAGAATAATTTTGATATTTTTTCTCACCTTGGAGGTTTTTTTTGGAGGATTTTTGGAGCGCCCACACTGACCCAATAGCTGTGAACTGTGGGGTTTCCATTTTTCAGTTCAATCAAGGCAGTTGTTTTCAGCTTTTTAGTTATTTCTTTAGTTTTCAAACTCATTTTACAAAAAGTTTCAGTTCATCAAATCTTCAGTCTCCCTTCAGTTTTTCTCTTAAAAATTTCCTGTCAACAATCAGAGGCAAATCCCAATCAAACCATTCTCACCAGTTAAAACAAATATCAGAGTACCATCTTAGGAGGAGCTAGAATGGAGTGTCTGGGCAGGCTTATTTTTGCAGTGATAATTCCTGGTAGTATCTCAATATATATCATATCTTGATCTAGAGTACTAAAAACTTAGTCTGGTTTTACTACTATTAAGTTTGAAATTCAAATCTGCTTCAATAAATTTTCCAATCTCTAATCCTACATGGTAGCAAGAGCTGGTTACTTGGCAGTACAAACTTAAAGATAGAAATCTAGATCTATTTATTCCAAGAATGGCTGATTCAAATATCTCATCATCAATGGCGGGAAAACAAAAAGAGACGATTTCGGAAGCTGCAATTCCTGATGAATTGTCAGATGAAGGCAAAAACATAAAGATTAAAATTCCTCTACTCACTCGGAGTAATTGGACTAGGTGGAGGACAATGATGACAGTGGTGTTAATTAGTAAAGGACACAACAAGCTGCTGAATTAAAACTGGCTAAACTCAACCATTCAAACAAAAAACAGTATTGTCAAAAATATTGAAACAAAAAAAGGAAAGAGGAAGAATGGTATTGGGTTTGGTTTATTATACTCATTGGTCTCCGGTGAATTGAAACCAATGCTTTTAGGGTACAGCGGCTTATGTCCTCAAGCCCTTGCGGCTCTCATCAAATCAGTTGGAGAAAGTTCAATGATCATACTGTGTGATTGACTTTTCTCGCTTGTTACTTTAACCTATGAACCAGGCACGCCTATTAGATCACATATTACTCAATACACATCTATTCATACTTCAGTTTTATCATGCATCAAGGAAAAAAATAATATAATGAGTGTGTCTACTGCAATGGCTGGCGCATTTTTCCTCAAAAGTCAAAAGTTTCCGCAACAATGAAGAATTGAATCCTTAGTTCAAACACTTTTTGACACTAAACCATTTACATATGAAAATTTATCAGACCAAATGATAGCTGAAGCAAATCTTCAACAGCAAAAGGAGAGTGAAATCAAGATGATAGCAAATTTATCAAATTTTAAAACAAAAGAAAAATTCAAGGCTACTCAATCATTTAATTGAGAAGATATGTCTAACCAATCTAAGCCTAAGGAAAAAAGGAAAAAATTTAGATCAGTAGCTCTCACTCAATACAACAATAAATCAAGATCAAAAAACAAGGACTCATCTTCAAATTTAGATACAAACATCTCAAGAATGATAACTAAACAAATTAGAGAGATGATTAAAAATCCAGAAGAAAACCTTGTTGAAAGCAACTCAAGCTCTGACTATTCCTCAGATCAAGGAAAAATAGTTGAATCAGACTCAAGCAATGACTCCAAAGAGTCTAGTTTTATCGTAACTGAGGATGCTGGATTTCATTTTGGAAAGCATGAAAACTCCAAAATGGAATTAATTCTAGATACTGGTGCCACAAAATCAACGGTAGCCAATTTTTCTCTTCTCATAGAGCCAAGAAAAATTAATAAATCAATGAAAACGTATCCTGGATATATTGATTTGGTAGTCTGAAACTGGGTAAATATCACATTTATCCTGTATTTTATGCTGCATCAGGTAAATGCAACTTGATCTCTTTGCCACAACTTGAAGATCACGGGTTTTTTATTATTCATAAAAACAAATTATTGATCCTCAAACAAGAAGAGTTGGTTATATGCAAGTTTCCCCGTGTGGGGGATTTTTATATCACATCTTTATCTAGTTTAAAAATCGCTGAAGGCACTGTTATGAATTTTGGAACTAATGAACCGGAAACAGACTGGAATATTTATCTAGGTCACCCATCTGACAACTATTTAAAAAATTTTCTTCAAATAAACAACTGGAAGTGGTCGAATGCATCTGGATCTTCCAAACACTGTGATATATGTAAGAGTGCAAAATGAACAAGAACTCCTCACAATAATCCCTTACCAACTGCAAAATTTCCATTTCAAAAACTTCACATGGACGTGCTACAAATCTCTCCCCTATTGAAACATAGTTTAAAATACATTTTAGTTATTATTGATGATTATTTACGTCTTAATCAAATCTACATCATTCAAAAGAAATCTGAATGCAAAGGAAAAATTTTATTGTATATTAATTAATTGAAAAACAATCTGAACATTACTCCAGCCATTAATCATGCCGATCGAGGTGGCAAATTTGACTCTAAAGTGTTTCTTCAAGAGTTAGAAAATCTAGGGATTGTGCTTGAACAAGGACCAGCAAAAAACCCTCAAACCAATGGGCTTGCTGAACAATTCAATTGGTCAATTCTCACAAAGATCCGGTGCTTATTGGAGCAATCATCAGTCCCATTGAACTATTGGGACAAAGCTGCTAAATTTTCCTCCAGTATTATCAATCTACTTCCTCTTAATCTCTTAACTGGGAGTCCCCAGTAAGTATTCTCTCAAAACAAAAGAAAACTATTGAACCCGTGAGGGATATCAATAAGCTGATTCCTTTTGGCTTAAAGGTTCATGTTCATGCATCTCCAAACTCTCAAATATCCATTCCCTCAAAACCATTGATTTATCTGGGTTTTGAACCCTTATCCAATGCCATGCAGTTTCTGAATCTCACATCTTGCCACATTGTTATTAGTCGCGATTATATTCCGTCAACTGCTAAATTCCAGTATGAATGTGCGTCTTCTGTGAAAAACCCTCATCATCACTTCCTGTCCAAATACATACTCACCCCATCTTGTTGTCATCTACTACAGTAAAAATGCCCCATCCTTGGACATCTCCTACTGCCCATGATGTATCTTTGGATGGGGATACTCCAGAAAACATATCAGCCCCTTCCAACTCCCAACCACCAAGCCCACCCATATCTCCAATACTCAGCCAAACTTCACCTCTGTCAGCCTCCAGACAGTATCTGGTATACATGTCTGAAAGACTGCAAATATATTTTATTGTTATCTTATTTTATTGTTATCTTATTTCTATTTTATTTATTTTATTTTATGTTTTGATAGTTGTAATTTATTATGAACAATCAAATCTCAAATCAAAATGGTCTAACAGTTAGATCTTTCCACTGTGTGAATTCAACATGGTGACCCAGGTTCAAGCCGCCATGAAGTCACCACACAAAAATTCAAATAAAACTTATAAACTATTTTTTATTCATTTATAATACTTATAAAAAAGCGCATACTATCTTCAAGAACATTTCACTCTTGAATATACTTCCTGAAAATACCACAAGATTTGTGGATTCCCTTTTTCATAATTATTACACATGATAAAGGGTATATAATTTACCTTTATCATATTCAATAATTTTCCCTTTTATTGATTGGGATTATTAACCCCAATCAATTATACTCTTGAATTAAAAGAGCGTGAAAAACCAGAGTTTTTCTGTTGGGGGAAAAAGGAGTATAAATACTCCTTGTTTCCCTTCAACCAAAACTCAGAATACTTTAGAATAAAATAATTTAACATAATACTTAATACTTCTTTAAATATTACATAAAATATTTCGAGATACAAGTAAGTTAAATTCCATTCTAAATTATTCAAACCTACTGGGCTCACCCCTCCTTCTAAAATACTAGAAGGACAGTGCCCTTAAACTTAGCTTGGTCAGGTATTTACCACCAACCTCTCCTCTTAAATACAAGAAGGAGCTCCACCTTTTTGGTGTGAAGACACTCTGTTTAGAGTATCCAGTACTACAAAAACACTTGTAGTACTGTAGAATAAATTGTGTACTACTTGCCACGGCCTTTTTGGCAATAGAGGCATTTAGTAAAAAGCATACAGCTCACAACCTCCAGCTGTTTCATCTCTGATAGAGGCTTAAATGCCCAAGAAAACTTCAAAATCAAAATACTATGCATACTTTCCGGCAGATGAACCTCCCACCAAAGGAATCATTGCAGACCTTCTTCCAAAAAATATCTTAAAGGCTGATCGCAGAGGTTGTCCTATTGAAAGAAAAAACGATCAAGTAAATATGTTTAGTGAAGATCTAGTAAATTTTGACAAAGATGATCCTGATCAAGGTCTCAACTTGTCTCAGATAGTTTCTATGGACAATGCTCTCAACAATCGCAAGGAATATCACGAATGGAAGCTTCCAATGAATTCTGAATTCAAATCTTTAGTACAAAAAGATACTGGTACATTGGTGAAAAATCCCGGTGACAACAAAATCATTGGTGGAATGTGGATTTTGTTTAAGAATATGAATTAATTTGGCCAAGTTCAGCAATACATGGCGTGATGGGTGTGTTTTGGGAACCATCAAATACCAATGAAACATTTGCTTGAAACTTACTCATCTGTTGCAAGAAACAATCACTAAAGCTATTAATTTCCCTGGCTGTCAACCAAAATCTGTTTGTATATGAATTGGATGTACAAAAGGTGTTCCTCTATGGTGAGATAGATGCTCTGATCTATGTCGCACAAGTTCTGGGATTTGAACAACCTGGGAAAGAGGACTATGTGTGGAAACTGAGCCAATCTTCATACGGTACTCATCAGTAGGGCTGGGCCCCGGGTGGTTTGGGACAACTTTTTGGCCGCCCGGAACCCCGTCCCGGAAACCACCCGGGCACTCACGGGCAACACCCATTAGTGAGGGCAAAAAAAATTTCTGGCCACCGCCAAATTATTTCCGGCCGATATGAAGTCAAAGAAAGTCAAAAAAAAAACCTTGTCGATCGGTAGCAGCACCAGCCAGGGTCAGTCCATTGGCGATAACGAAGGATTAGGAAACTCACCAAACAAACAATCGGATTCCTCGTCATATGAAATTGAATTTACAAGCACTTCGGCGGCCTCATCTCAATCTGCGAGTACAACGAACCCTAATCGATCCAAACGAAGCTGGATAT
>KN361861.1:0-15231 GCA_000785685.1 Uromyces viciae-fabae
GATGTTTGTGGATGAGATTGAGCTGGAGAGGATGGGACGGATGATAGAACTGAGCCGTTGGGTTTTTTTCGCTTGTGGGTTGGGGCCATTGTGAGGTGAGTGGAATGCTGGAGATATGAGGATATGAGATATCAAGAAATAATCATCAGATAAGAAAACGCAGGGGGCTTGGGGCTTGGGGAGTATGCAAGGCGGGTACCTGGGTCTGACCACCTTTTTCTGGAAAATCAGGCACCCGGACCCGTACTTGACACCGCCTGGCGGGTGCCTGGCGGGTATGGATGGTACCTGCCTGACGGGTGCCAGGTACCTGCCGGGGGTACCCGAAGTCAATCTTTACCCCTCCACTTCCAACGGCTTCAAGACCGCGGCCACGGCGTTAGATGGCTCGGAGCTCGCAAATGGCTCCAAAGTCAAGGATGCCACTGCATGTCGCTTGCGCTACAATGTTGTAAGTCCATGTGTGATTCCTCCATTTTTTCCTCAATTTTATATTGTGACACGCAATGAACTAACACCAAAAAAAGCAATACCAACAGGTGAAGCACCTGCGCGCACTATCTGGAGCCGGATGGAACCCGGAGCTCTACACCATCACGCTTCCGGTAAGCACTTGGGTAGAGCTCAGCCCTAACAAGAGCGCAGCAGGCAAGGAGTTGGTCCGTTGGCGGACCTGCTCCTTCCCCTTGTTCGACAATATTGCCAAGACGGGCAAACGACCACCGGAGAACTTGCCGACTATGGCGGCCTCCCTCCGCCCAAGGTTACCCAATCCGCCCCTGCCAACATCGATACCGATGCTGCCCTTGCTGATGTCGGCAGCAAGGACGGTATCGTTGAACCCTCCTTACCTCCTGCGGCCTCCCCATTCTACCAGACGCCGACTCTGGTCTCTGGTTTGCTCCAGTGGTAGTGCAAGGGGCCTGGTTCTGATTACTTTTTCCAGGCCCTTGAGAACTTAAGCTCATCAATAACAAGCTCGGTTACCTCAGTCTCTTCCGCCCGCCCAATCAGGAAATCACCGCGGGTTTCGGCAGCCAAACTGCTCCCGAACAACAAGCTGGATCTCACAAGGAACCAGCTCTTCCAGGCGATAGAACTCCTGCGTAACAATGACAATGTGGAAATTTATATCACCTTGGCCCCCCGTTTGCGTGCAACCTGGCTCCGCATGAAGATCAATGTACCACTGATCTGATTTCTGATTGTCTTCCTTCCATCTGCGACTCATTCCTCTGGCTCCTATCTTCCCCTTTTTCTCTCTTCACCTATTCCTCTTGGTTTTCTCATGTTTGCTGCCTGATACTTGTATGCTATGCTACCTTCAAACTTGACATGATCAAGGGTATGCAATTGAATAATCACACCTGCAATTATATTTACACAGTGCAATTCAATACACACAAAGATGTTGATCAAAAATGATCCATCAATGAAAATGTTACCAATAAGTCCTTGATGAAATAAGTTCAATCAAAAAGGAGAATAAATATGTATTTCAAAAAAAGAAGCAATAAAAGAATAAACAATAAAAAAACACAATAACAATAAAATTGACCAATATAAAAAACAATATAAAATTCACAATAACAATAAAAGAAACAATAAAAAATTCACAATAACAATAAAAGAATCAATAAAATATTCACAATAAAAATAAAAGAATCAATAAAAAAAGAAACAATAAAAAAATAACCAATAAAAAAAGAAACAATAAAAAAGATAACCAATGAAAAAAACATAACAAGTAAAATAATACATTATTATTTTACTTGTTAATAATAAGTCAATAAGGAAAACCAAGATCAAGGCTGCCAGTCCCTCCCGTGCCTCTGTCTTTGTCTAACATAGGCTAAGTAGTCCACCCACATTTCCTGGGAAATTTCCTCTCTTTTTTCAGCTGCCCGTGATGATTCAATTTGTGTAATACCTGAAGAATGAAGGTGGACAGCTCCATGATCTTGATTTTAAATAATTGAAGTTTCAGCATGTTCCGCTAGATCCTGTGCCTCATCTTGGGGGTCATTGATTCTAATGAAGTTGTGAATGAAGGCCATTACAATGATTATTTTGACTTGAATTTTGATTGAATAATGGCAACCATAACCAACGACTGGAAATAGACATTTCACTACACCAAAAATTTGTTCTATGACATTTCTAGCACTGGAGTGTCTTAAATTAAATAGTTCATGTGCATTTTTAGGTCTGAAAACCATCAAAATGAGTATACATAACAACAGTATTCATGCCAAAAAACAAGAAACAAGAAGAAACAAACCTTGCATCTGCAGAATTAACATTCCAATCCTTAAGATGATATCTAGTATTGCGGTAAGGCTTCAAGCACAAGTCATTGAGAGCAAAACCGGCATCACCTAAGAAATATTTGCCTTCTGGTATTTTGAGAGTTTTCTGCCTAGCTTGATCCCACAGCTTACCATCTGCACATTTTCCTTCCCGACCAGGAATAACATAGGTAAACATCATATTGAAGTCACACACAGCCAAGACATTTTGAGACGGGTAACCTTTGCGATTAATGTATCTTCTTTGATCTTGAACAAAAATAGGAACATGGCTACCATCAACTGCCCCAATAAAATCTTTGAAGTATGGATAAAATTTGTTATTGCGAGCTATTTCCGGAGGAGTTGGCGCATCTGGACCAGGTAACGTGATTAATTTGGAAAGCATTTCTTTATGAGAAGCAATATCAATGATGAGGTTGTTTATAGTTCTTCATAATTATCAGATGAAATCAATTCAAAGAAAAATAAAGAAAAAACCAAGAAAAATAAAAGATTAAGGAAAAATAAAACATGATCAGGAATCAAAACAAATATTTCCAAACAAAAAAATAAAAACAAACCACTCACAAAGATATCGTTTCTGCTCCTCTTTGAAAACGTTGTTGAAGCTTTTTTATTGGAGTTCCCCGTAGTCAGCATGTATAAAAGAATACCCAATTTTTCAGTAGTTGTGACCCATCAACCAGCTGTGAGCACGCCATGATCCTCGAGATAATCTTTCAGCTTTAAAAAAGTTTCAGTTTTCATGCCCATGTTTTCATAAAAAGGTGTTGGGTTTTGATTCAAGAGCAGCTCTCGCATCCACATCTCACCAGTGAGGATCAAAATATGCTTGGGAATTGGTGTTTTTCTTTGTCTGTTTTGATAATACATGTGACTCAAATGTAATATTTGTAATCTACTAATTTCAGCTATAGCATTATGTCTGATTTGAGAGTCTAATTCTTGCTGGTCAGATAGTTCTTCATTATCCAATGGCTCAGGTTTCTCAAATTGATAATGATTCTCATAGTGTTCTTGATTGGGCATCTCATGGTGTTCTTGATTAGAATTAAGCATGATTGATTTTTCAAAGTGATTTCCAATAAAAATAAAAAATGGATAGTTACAAATTAAGACAAATTAAGAGATGATAGATTAATTGATTGTTTTTTTATTTCTTGTGGGATGAGTATTGATAATTTTCTTGTGGTTCCTTTTATGGTTTGATGAATGTAGTTATGTTTTCTATTTTTTTTTTATATGTTTTTTTTATATGTTTTTTTTAGTTATTTAATCTTTTTTCTTTTTTTTTTTAGATCTTGGTTGATGAGAGATGAGTACTAGAGGGTAATGCAGAACAGGAAGGTTGAAAAGATTGAGCCAGATGTTCTTGAATCTTGATGTTGGAGCTGAGGAGAACCTTGAAGATCGCTCGGACTGTTTGTTTTTGGCAAAAAAAAAAAAACGAGTGGCGGGGGGGGTTTGACTGTGCAGAGATTCCGCACAGTTCCGAATACACTACAAGTCCGGCCGTGCGGGGTTTCTGTGTGAATTTTTTATTTTGCACAAATCTGCCCCGGGGCAGATTTGTGCGAAATAAAAAATTTGCACAGGGCTTGCGGGAGCCAAACCATGCCTAAAAAAATATATTTAATTTTAATTTTGATTAAAATAATTGGTGTATTTTTGAAAAATAAAAAATATTTTTTCATTTTAATTAAGGGAAAGACTACCCAAGTAAAATATTCATAATTTCCTCAAGAATACTTGATAAAAATTTGAAAAAATCTAATTATTCTTAATTTATTTTTTGTTTAAAATTTGAATTAAGTTGAAAAGTGTTTACTAAATTGTTTTTTTTTTTAAAAAAAATTCTCTTATATTTCATTTTTTTCAATTGTATGTAGTGCTGATGTTTTTTTTTTTTTTTTATTGAACTTGATCTTCTAAGGTTTTTTTGTATTTTACAAAGTGATAATTTCAAGTCCTTTTTTTTGTTATACTGTTTGTTTTCCCACCACTGGACAATGTACCTGTAGAATTTCTATCTTCATTTTGTTTTTGTTTTTCTCCTTGATCATTCTAAATCATAACCCAAGACTGATCTACATTCTGTTTCTCACATTTAAATTTTTCACTGGCTTTCCATGCACTTCTATATTCTGATTAATTTTTTTTGCTCCTTGATAATTATTCCTTGCAACCCTTCTGTTTATCATATTTCTATATTCATCTTAATCTTAATAAAAACTCAATAAAACTACACTTCAACCAACAGAACCCTGTTTCAAAGATAATTTTTTCTTCAAAAAAAAAAGAAAAAAAACTCACCTAGCCAAAAGGAAAAATCTTGGTATGCTAGGGCCTGGGAAAGTTTGAATCCTGGATTTTGATAACACATCTTTGAATCTGATCAATTTTTCTGTTAAAACAAATGGGTTCATTTTGATTGGAAGCTATATATACCATGTGGTTGCACACTGATGCTTTTCTGTTATTTTTCCTCCACTCTCATCACAAGAAAAATTGGAGGGATCAAGGTTGGTTTCTTTGAAAGGAAAAAAGGGACCTCTTTGTTTCTGTGAAAGTAACTCACCTTAGTTGATTTATTTTTTCTGGTGGTGTCTCATCCTTCCATTCAATTTTCCTCTCTCAGTTTCTCTCAATAAAATAAAATATAAAATACAAATATTTAAATCTTTGTATAGTTTTTTCAGGTAGTTTTTTTCTCAAAGATGTGTAGTTTTCTTGTGGATTAATTTAATTTAAATTATCAATCTTTAGTTGTCACCACAAAAAAAAAATCTTGTCACCTGCATGCAGGTGCCATTTCTGTATATCAGCTTTATCTTTGAGTTATGACTGGTTGTATCTGTTAAATAGCAATAACTGAAGATAATATTTCACGTAAATAATGATGTTTAAAATAATAAAAATATAAAAAGAAATATTATCTACCTGAAGACAAAGTAGGGTAAAGACAAATTCTTGAAAGATTTTAGGATAATTAATAAAGATAAGATATAAATATGATTTTGATGATTTAAGATAAAAATAATGATAATAAGAAATAAGTGAGAATAATTTTATAAAATTGTTTAAGATAAATTGATAATGCTGTTGACTGTGATTTATTTTTAGTTCTTGATTATTTATTGAAAAGAATTAAGATAAAAATAATGATAATAAGAAATAAGTGAGAATAATTTTATAAAATTGTTTAAGATAAATTGATAATGCTGTTGACTGTGATTTATTTTTAGTTCTTGATTATTTATTGAAAAGAATTAAGATAAAAATAATGATAATAAGAAATAAGTGAGAATAATTTTATAAAATTGTTTAAGATAAATTGATAATGCTGTTGACTGTGATTTATTTTTAGTTCTTGATTATTTATTGAAAAGAATTAATTCATTATTATGATCTGAGAAGAATAAAAATCATTTTAACAAAAAAGAGAAAAAGAATGATCAAAAAATGATCATGACGTAATATTACGTCATTGACGATTTTGCTTTCTTGCGAGTGCTAGAAATATAACAAAAAGGCAAAATCATTAATTATCAGTAAATTATTGATTTAAACATGTTAAATGATTTTTAAGTTATTTTTAATAAATTATTAGAAAAATAATAAAATAATATTTTAATTAAGAATAATTATTCTTTTCATAAAACATTACTTTTATTTTTAATAAAAATAAAAGTAGTAAATTAAGAATTTTGATTACTGCATAATAATCTTGCAGTAAATAATTACTCACTTATCTGTGAGATTTTGTTTTCTTTCAAAAGAATCTAAATCATTAATTTGACAGTATCAAACACTTTCATATTCCCTGTGGTTGCCAACTATGGGGTGTACTCTTTCCTCATGGTTGGCAACCACAAGGCATGACCCTTGTATTATTTTTTATGGCCAATGGTTTTTGTCTACCAGGGGTGTCCCTGTAAGGCTTGGATATGAAACCAAAGGGTAAAAATAACCTTTCAGTACTATTTCTGTCCTTATATTTTAATTTTTAGGTTTTACAATGACTCCACATTCTAGTATTTACACCTAAGGCTGTTATTTGTCAGAGTATCAGTCTTAATAACACATGTACCACTAGCCAAGTGGTGTCTCTTATGTAGAAGGTTGTGATGGCAGCAAACAAGAAACTTTAAATGAGTTCTTAAAAGATATCTAGTATCTTTATTTAAGAAAATTAAAATCTTAAATGATTGAAGAGAGGTTGGAAGAAAGGGGGGGGGGATAATAAACAGTTGGCAAGCACCTGATTAGGTTGGCTGCATTCAGAGGTGGTAGTCTTGCTGCAACTTCTTTGAAAGAATAATAAGTATAGGGGTGTTTGGAAATAACTCACTATAAATATTAATTCTAGTAAGTGGATGTAGAAGATCCACTGGAAAAAGGTAGAGGGGAAGCTCTAAAGAATGTGGGCAGAGGCACATAGATATTTATACTTACTTGTATTATCCAAAGACTCTGGATGAAAGTAGGAAGAGGGAAAAAGAGGCCCTCTATTTATATTCTTTCCGGAGCTCAAGGGGAATCCTTAAGTCCTTCCTTTGAGTGCTTTTGGGAATCCAGGGTTGTCACGGATGCCAAATATCTATTTCCATTCTCACTCTTGGCATATGTATAGCCAACTGTGAAGAGTGGACAAGATATAGATATTTGAAATGCTTCAATAAATTTATTATTTTTAACTCCATCAATAGGTGATGAACTAATCAATGGAAGACTCTGTGAGGCTCCAGAGGAGCTGATTTCACTTTTGGAACATATAGGAGTAAATAAAATACTTGAAAAATAAGCAAGGATTCAATTGGGGGTTGAAGGTTGGATAGGATTAGATGTTAATTATTTCAATCATACTATTTGGAAAACTTAGATACTTTTTCTTTGCTTCATCTCCTAAGTTCAAGAAAAAACAATCTTCTGTTGCTTTTGAAAAAGTAATGAAAAAAGTTTTCATTTTGAATAATTAAGAGGATCTGAATTTGTGGCCCTTCAATCTTGCTATAAATAGCTCACAATAAAAGCTAAGTTTAGCGCAGGCCACCTTGTACCACACTGGTTGTGCCTAAAATCAGAGCTAAAAATACCTTGGCTGTGGTTAGCCACCAACAAACCCATCTTGTCCAAATTGGTCCAAACTAAAACCTCACATAGCACCCACTATGCTGCCACTCCACGGTCAATTATCTATCCTGGTGTTTATTTGATCTTCATTCTTTATCCAGATTAAATTTAATTCTTTATCTCTTATAGTATCATTGACAAAAAAGAAATTCCTTAAGACTTGTCTCATTTTTCCTCTTGAACCATTATCACTTGCAACTAATACTGCCACCTTATTTTCACACATTATTCTTTTTTCAATTTTTTTTAATACTGATTCAGCTATTCCTAACATAGAAAAATGGAATTCTACCGCCTCCCCTAATGACAAATATTCAGCTGTGCATATTGATTTTGCTACTGTTTTTTGTTGTCTTGATGACCAAGCAATTGGGAAATTTTTCAATCTTGATATAAAACCTGAAGTTGATCAATGAAATTCACCACCCCACCAAATTTATGCCAGACTTGATTGGCTTAAAAGGTAGCTTAAAGTGACTAGTATTTTTCAAATATTGAGTTTGATGTTGCAGTGCAGACCAGTGAACTGGGCCTGGATTCTCGCTAAATCTTAATAAGAAACTCACAGCGTAAGATAGGTCTGGTCTTGATCCAATTGCCAAATAGTTCAAACATCCTATCATTGACTGATATTTGGTAATATCAATGCCTGATCCATCATAAGTTTCAATATCTATTTCAGGTAACGGTGTTGAAGATTTAATTAATTCTTGACCAAGTTTCAATTCCATTTTTTTTATTTTTTGTTCAGTTAGTTGAGATTGGTGAATTAATAGGCCATTGTTAGATTGTTCTAAAACTAAACAAACTATTTTTTCTACTTGACTATTCCATTTCATTTTTACTTTCTTTTCCATTAATTCTTTGATTTCTCCTATTACTAATTCATCATTTCCTATTATTAATCCATCATTCACATGTAACCAAATAAAAATGAATTTTTCTCCTCTTGTTTAATAATAAACAGTTTTTTCAATCTTATCTCCATTAAAACCAATTGATTCTAGTTGTGTTCTAAAAAGATTCTACCAGCAATTTGCCGCTTGTCGAGTTCCATAAAGAGATTCTTTTAGTCTTAAGGCTTTCCCATTCCATTCTGGTCTGATCAGTACCGGTGGTTCAACATAAAGTTCCTCTTCAATAGGACTGTGAAGGTAAGCTGCTGATACATTGAACATGTGAATTTTCCACTTTTCTGATGTTGCTATTGCCAATAGTAATCTAAGTGCTGATAAAGAAGCTGTTTGAGCAAATGTATTAAAACAATTTACACCTAATTTTTGTCTAAAACCTCCAACTACGTATCTTGCTTTCAATTTTTCTATTGAGTTATCTGTTTTCCTTTTAACCGCAAAAACCCATTTAGCTGATATTACTTGCTTATTTTTTGGTTTTTCAACTACATCCCACACAGACATATCATCCATTTGTTTTAATTCTGATTCACACGCCTTCTTCCATTCATCCTTTCTTGATCTACCTAATGCTTGTTGAATGTTATTTGGTATTTCAATATATTCACAAATAAATTCTTCTATGTGTCTATCTTGCTCTTCACATATTTCTTCAGTGGGGACTTGTCCTTGTTTTAATTCAATAAGTTTGATATATTTTTTGGTATTGGGTTTAACTACAGGATGGAATTGTGAGTCTAGAAATTCAGCCACATCAGAAAAAATAATAGATTTAGCTGACTCATCCGAGAACATCCAAGCCCTTCTGTCACTTTGCATTCCAACAAACCTAGCTTTGATTGCTCTTTGATCCAGTTTTCTTCTGCTTTCCTTTGGTTTATGTACTAATTCTGGGCTTCCAAATGGATGGAGTGAAATTTAGTCTGATTTACAATTGAACAAAACTAAAAATGGTGTAGTTTCAAAATTTCTTGAGTTGGTTAACATATTGTGTAAGTAGCAAGCGTGCCAATAAGCCAGTGACCAATAATCTTCAGGAAGTTTATACTCCAAGAAAATTGTTCTTGCCATATCTGGAAGAGTCTTGTTTATGCGCTCTGCTTCTCCGTTTTTTTTCTGGTGTGTAAGGTGAAGTGAAAATTGTCTCAGTATCCAGTTCACTTAATTTTTTTTGAAATTCTTTTCCATGGTATTCTTGAGCATTATCGCATTTTAGAAATTTAGGACCACAATTCAACTTAGTTTTAAATAGATTCAAATTTTTTGAAATACAATCGGGCACTTCAGAACATTTTTTAATTGCATAGACTGATATTTATGTAGGTTTATGGTCACGGATAGTGAGTAAATAACAATCACCAAAAAAATCAGGGTCTAATGGTCCTAAAACATTTCTAACTATAAGATCTAGTGTATTGTCTTTAGGAATGGAATCTGGTGATGTTTCCCTTTTCCTTTCACTTATTGTGATTTTACATGATTAACAGAAAAAACTATCCCATTTTTTAGGATCATAATCATGCTGAGATAAAGACAGAAACTTTTTCAAAATTTTGTGTGAAACGTGACCCAGAGTTGAGTGCCAGAAGTATGCATCATTGGTAAATACAGATGGGTTAATTTTAACTGCATTCATTTTTTGTTTCAAATGTTAAACTTGATCAAGATACCAAGTATGATTGCGGTAAGAAGACAGTAGGCAAACTTCAGGGGAAGTTAATATTATATTTTTTTCTTGAAAAGAAGTAGTAAAGCCGGAGTCAATGAGTTGTCCAAGAGAAATCAGAGTACCATTTGTGTTTGGGCAGTACAATAAATTAGGGAGTAGGAGGGCCCCACGGTTCCCAGATTGGATTCCAAAGACTGCCATGACCAGTTGCATACATGTGAGAATTGGACAAAGCAAGGTTGAGTTTTAACTTTGACTTAAAAGGAAAAAAATATGAGAAGTTTGGAAAAACACTGCTCACACTAGAGGTTGCCCCATAGTTGACTACAAGGGTGTTTCCTGGATGTGGGTCCCCTGACACCAAAGAATGCACAAAATTTTGACCGGGGCACCCGGTGCCATCAGGGTGATCCATATTGGGCCCGGGCTCATTGATTTCTTGGCTTGAATCTTGCACTTGACATATGTTTGTTCTGCCCAGGCCCTTGTGGCGGATTGGCCCTGGGGGAGGGAGGGCTAGGTGCTGACGCAGAGTAGGACAAGACTTCCTCCAATGGTCAGCACCCTTACAGTAGCCACAAACCCCACCATGCCGTCGGATAACCTCAGACGGGAGAGTTGAGTTGCCGTGTTTGATGTTTTTGCAAGCAGCTTGCTTTTTGTGTTTGTTTGGTGCACGGCATTCAGCCCAAGATAGTTATTTATTAGTCGGTTGATTGATTTGTTGTTGGATCAAGGTATTTTGGAAACGTTGGGTGAGTGCGTTGATTGAAATGGGATTCTCCATGGATGATCCCCTACTGATTTCAGTATAAAATGAAGTAATAATCAATTGAATATCCGCCGGAGTCAAATTTTTAAGTTTTTCTACTTGAGGTCCAATATATTGTAACATTTGTACTCAAGATGAGTTCAACGGGGCAGGGGTAAGGCATTGCATGATGATTGTGATGGTGTCATTAGGGATCTTGCAACCTAATTGGTCAATTTTGATAAAAAATTTATTGATCCTAGTGAGATGAGACGAGATCAATAAGTTTTGATCCATGCTAATCAATTTGAATAGAAATTTGTCCCACAGCTTGATCTTCCTGATTTGAGTAGATGATTGAAAATTCTTTTTTAGTGTTTCAAATTCCTTGGAGGCATTTTTCTTGGTGGAAATTAAAGATTTCAAATCAGGGTCAATGGTTAAAGAAAAAAATACTTTCAATGGCATGCTTTTGGAAGTTGTTAAAGAAGTTGAGTTGGCTTTATTGGATGTAAACTGAGGTATTTCAAAAACTGATTCCCGATGGTGTCAATGCAATTGACCCATTCACTGATATTGGATCCATCTTGCTTGAGTTTTTCAATGGTATTGATATAATTTGATGGGTATTTGAGAAATTTAGATTGGGTGGAATGTTCTGACATGTCAGGTTCTGATTTGGCAGTGTTGGTAGGTACATTTCAAGCTAATGTAGGAAATGATGATAGTAACTCTTGTGGGAATATGAGCGGAGAAAATATGTTGGATCCTTCAGATTCTTCAGATTCAGATTTAGCTGTTTTGCAGAATTTGGATGTCAATAACGTGAACGATGAAGTGGATTGGAACCGTGATTTGGTTTTATTTTCTTCTTTTTATTTTCTTTAATTTTTTCTTTAATAATATCTTTTTCTTTCATTATGATTTCTTTTTATCTTTCTAATTTTTCTTCTTTTTCTTTTTTCTTTTTTTCTTCTTTGTACTTTTTTTGATAATCTTTCTTTTTTTGTATTGCTTCTTTCAATTTGTTTTCTTTTTCTATTTTTTCTTGAAATTTTTTGGGATTATCTTCTCTTTGCTTTTGTTCAAGGGTTCCTACCATACATTGTGGAAAGAAAACTCATTTCCGTACACAAATTTTACCCTCCACAGGTTCCAGAACTCGATGATTCCGCCCTATGAGACTAATTGAGCAAGAGACTATGAGTAACTTATGCTTTAGGATAGAAAACCCAGAAAAATTGGCCCTTTCCTATCTTCTAGCGCTTCTGCAGTTACTCCCCTTAAGCCACTTGATAAGTTAACCCTTTCAAAACAGATGAATCCTTCCTTGTAGTCGTGTGTATGAAAAGTAGTATGATATATATCCTCCCATATTATATATTTACAACTCCCGGTTCCACCACTTCCCTTCCCGCACCCCTTTCCCCCCCATTCTCCACCACGTACCCCACGGGTTCCGTCTCCGCAGCCGTTTTCCCCAATCACCAATTCCGCATCTGCCTTACTACCCAAACCCTTATTGCAGACCGTTGCTACCCCACTTCTCACAGACCATCGGATTGGATCGTTATCCGTTTAACAATCTTCCCCTTTTCCGGCTGATCCATAGCCCTTAGCACAATCTACCCCACAGCACCTTCCTGAGTAACCCACTTCCGCTTGCCTAATCTGCATAACCACCCAGCCCCATAAACCCTATGCTCCACTCTTCCTCCCTTTTTAGTAGAAAAGCACTGCAAATCCCCAATGCTAAAGGCAAATAACTCTGCAGATACTTTCCACTTTCTTCCAAAGCACTTGATCAGCCTGCATGATGCCTTCCGCCACTTCACATACCTCTCCACCTTTTTCACAAATTCCCAACACAAATATAAATTCCACAATGTTTTTGTATTGATTAATGATGGCTAGCGGATTGGTTGGCAATTTGGCTTTTAACCTGTTGATAAAAAAGGGAAAAATGTCCAAAAGTCCTTAATAGGGCGTATCAATTATTTCCAAATCCACGATTACATAATTGAATGGTTTCAACAAACCCATGATTAAATAATTGACTGGTTTCAACAAGTCCACACTTTTTAAATCTGTAGATAAAAAACCCAAATCCTTAATTTTTTCTCATCAGGACGTGTCAAGTATTGAGATAAAAAAAGACATTTGTACCAATTTTCATAACCCAAATTACATTTTAAGGGGCTCCAAAAAATCAGGCCAGCCATTAATATTCCACAATTCACCCATCCTTTTATTTAAAAAAAAATCATCCATTTCCACTTGCAAATAAATCCTTTACTTGAATGGAGCCCAAAAAAAAATCCCCACCTAGAAAACTCATACCAAAAAAGGCCACCAAGAAAAAAACAACAACTAAAACAAGAACTCCCTCCAAAAAAAAATCACCCAAGAAAAAAACAACAACTCAAAACTCTTCAGATGAAAACACTTGTAAAAAGAAAACAAGAACTGTTGGAATTTCATCATTCAACTCCTCAATTTTTATGCTTTTTTTCTTTATAAATAAAAAAATATGCTATGAATTAAAATACTTTTTATTTCTCATTTATTTTAGTTTTATTTTTAAATTCTAGTTTATTTTTAAGAAAAACATTAAAGGTTATATCTAAGTCATGTAGTTTGATCATGCTTCCTTTTGAACAAGCTTGTAGTCTCTGAACCCTGTCTTTTAAATCACTGAGTAGATTTTCTCATCTCTAAGTATTTCTTTTATTTTATTTTAGTCTTATTTTGTTTAGAATTAATTTGTTGGGATTAACACCCCCAGCAATCTGTGTTTAATTGCTTATTTAAATTCTAGTTTATTTTTAAGAAAAACATTAAAGGTTATATCTAAGTCATGTAGTTTGATCATGCTTCCTTTTGAACAAGCTTGTAGTCTCTGAACCCTGTCTTTTAAATCACTGAGTAGATTTTCTCATCTCTAAGTATTTCTTTTATTTTATTTTAGTCTTATTTTGTTTAGAATTAATTTGTTGGGATTAACACCCCCAGCAATCTGTGTTTAATTGCTTATCTCTTGTCTAGTCTTATCTGCATGCGTGTCAGTCTGATAGTTCATTGTCTGCTAATTATCTCTTAATTCTCTTTTTATTTTATTTATTATTATTTTATCAGTCCCCCTCTGGATCTTGAGTGGGGGGATCTCTAGTTGTTAGGTTTAACAACCATATTTTCTATTTTCTATAAATAGTCCATAGTTTGGACATGAAATAAAATTCTTTATTGGCTTTTCATCTTTTTCTCTGTGAGCCTTTCCTGGAATATGCTCCTTTGAGTTCCAGTTTTTTGTTCTTAGAACAATGTTTATAAATTTCTTCTTTTTATTGTAGAAACTTAGTTCATTATTTCAACAAGTACTAGTACTTCCCACTTGAAGAGAGAAGACTATCTTGCTGAAGAATCATAGGCATTAGGATTTGGATTGGATATATGGCTAAGAATAAAGTTTTCACCAGAGAAATTAATGTTTGCCTTTATTCTGCTTTCTCTTTGAAGTTTAGCTTTGTAGTTTTTCCTTTTAATTGCTCTAATAGATCCAGAAGATAAATTAAATTGCGGACTAGATTCTCTCTTGTTAGATAGAGATATTTGATCATTCTGTCAATTCTGATAATGAGCACATCTTCAATATATGTTACAGATTATCAAAGGCAATGAAAAAATATCTAGAGTTGGAGAATTATTTCTAATTTGCATTGAAGAATCTGCTAGTTTTGGAGTAGAAACAACATATTTTTTGAGGCTGGCACCCTAAAGGACAAGTCTTTTTGTTACAATCTTCTAAAAATCAAAAAAAAATAAAAAATAAAAAACAAGAAGAAAATAAAAAATCAGTTGTGGAGCAACTGAGTTTGGGCAAGATTCAAAAAAAAACAAAAATAAAAAAATACTCACCTTGGATAACTCAATTGGATAACTCAATCTGCTGGCCTCCCTCCTAAAAAAATAAAATCAGAGAGATGTTTTGAAAAAACAAAAAAAAAAAAATTAATATTTTTAAAAATAAGATGAAAGCTCAAGATTTTGTTTTTTTTAAAAAAAAGAGAAATACCCACCTTGGGTAGCTCAACATGCTGGCCTTCCCCCTAAAAAAAATATAATCCAAATTAATGGGGTTAATTTTTTTAAAAAAAAAAAAAAACTTAAGATTTAAAAAAAAAAAAAAGTTCAAGATTTTTTTGGAATAAAAATTAAAAACTCACTTTGGGTAGCGCATCCTGCAGGCATCCCCCCTACAGGCCTGGAAGCGATGCTTTCTTTTTCAGTTTTGGTCACTTGGGAGAGGCAGAGTTGTTTTTTTTATTTTCTTTCTTTTTTTTTATTTATTTATTTTTTTGGTGGAAATGTGGGTGAGGGGTTTTTTTTTGTGGTTTAGGTTAGTCAGTTTTTTTTTTTTTTTTTTGGGGGAAATGGGGGGGGGGGTTTTTGTTT
>JNCO01003764.1:0-16266 GCA_000785685.1 Uromyces viciae-fabae
AATGGAATCTCTCTTGATGGATGATAAAACATTAGCAACTCCGGATGTTCTATTCATGAAACTTAAAGATATTGCAATCAATGATAAAGCAAATCCAGTTATTTATAAACAAATTACATCTTCTTTGGCAACAGTGTTGACGACGACTAATCAAAGCTTGTCTAAAAGATCTTCTGGATGTCTTAATGGACAACACAATCCAAATGCTGCACATTCTATGGAAAGATGATGGGCAATTCATCCCAATACCGGCTGTAAAAATGGTAAACATAGTAATGAAGCAAGCCATTCAATTGATAAATGCTGGTCTGTTTATCCCAAGCTTCAACCTAGAAAGAAAAATAAACCTTCAGTTAATATTGCTAGTGAACAGACAAATCTTAAACAAAGAATAACTAGTAATGACGATAACCGATATATAGAACCATCTTTTGCTCATTGTGCTGTTGATATTTCAATTAGTTCAGGTTATGTTTTAGATAGTGGTGCAAGTCATCATATCTTTAATAATCTAAAATATTTTATTAATCTAAAAGATATTAATATGAAAATTATTACTGGGAAAAATAAATCTTATTTATTAGCTACAAAAATAGGAGATATAAAATTTTCTTTAGCAAAAGGAGGAAGTATTTATTTATCAAATGCATTATTTTTCTCTGAAGCATCAAGGTGTTTAATATCATTATCTGAATTATTTGTTCAAGATATCTCAATGCAAAAGGATTTAAATACATGTAAAATTATAGTAGATAATAAAACTCATTTGAATTGTAGTTTAAAAAATAGAATTTTCAAAATTTTTGATTTGATTGATCCTCCGCTAGAAAGTTCTTATTTCTTAAATGTAGTAAATCAAATATCAAAATATGAACTTTGGCATAATCGTTGTGGAAAGATAAACTGTGTCCGCAAACGAATTTGACTCTCTGCAGGTTCCAGAACTCGATGGTTCCGCTTTGATGGACTGATGAACCAAGTTCTAAGAGAAACTTACCCTCTAGACTAAGAACCCCAAGCAATTTGGCCCTTTCTTATTCCCTCCTGCTTCCGCAGTTTCTCTCCCTAAGAGTCCTGGTCAATGATTTTCCCGCCGAAGAATCTGAAATTAAAAGTCTCGTAATGATATGGTTCCTTTTCTAATGTCCGTATATTTTGATATCTATTGACAACTTTTCTTCCCTCCCTTCCCATCCCGCACCCAGTTTCCCCGATTCCACCCTTTCCTCCCCGTGTACCCCCGGTTTCCGTTTCCGCAGCCGTTTTGCCCCAATCACCAATCCCGCATCCGCCTTGCTTCCGGAACCCTTACTGCCGACCGTCATCACCCTACTTCTCACAGCCCACCGGATCGGATCGTTATCCGCTGAACAATCCATTCCTTCCCCTGCTGATCCGCAGCCCTTAACACCGATCTACCCCGCAGCACCTTCCTGAGTAACCCACGTCTGATTGCCTAATCCACATCACCGCTCAGCCCCCGTAAACTGTAGATTCCACTTTCCCTCCGCATTTGGTATATCCTGAGGCGATTAACTTTTCAGATACTTTCCACCTTTGCCAAAGCTTTTGATCAGCTCGCACGATGCTACCCACGTCTGATTGCCTAATCCGCATCACCGCTCAGCCCCCGTAAACTTTAGATTCCACTTTCCCTCCGCATTTGGTATATCCTGAGGCGATTAACTTTTCAGATACTTTCCACCTTTGCCAAAGCTTTTGATCAGCTCGCACGATGCTTTTCTCTGCTCCGCATGCCTCTCCACCTTTGCCACTGCTACCTAACACGAATATAAATTCCACATCGTCTTGTACACATTGGATCAGCAAGAATGAAATATTTACTTCCAAATGAAAATTTTGACCGATCAAACTCTTGTTCAGCATGTATGAAGGGCAAGCTAGTTAAAAAATCTTTTACTAATCATTTCGATCCGACTCATCATCCTTTGGAAGTAGTTCATGGTGATTTAGTCGGACCTGTCACTCCAGCTACTAATGGAGCAAAAAGATACTTTTTAAATTTAGTTGATCAATTTACGGGGTATATCAGTATTACTCTTTTATCACAAAAATCAGATGCAACAAAAGCTATTATTGAATTTAAAAGTTTCTTTGAAAAACAAACAGGACATAATCTGAAAAGGTTAATAACAGACGGAGGAGGCGAATTTTGTAACAATACTTTAGCAGAATTTATTAAAAATCAAGGTATTCAACATAATATTGCTCCACCATACACTCCTCAACATAATGGGATTGCCAAAAGAGCTAATAGAGAAATACTAGACATGGTGCGGTGTATGTTGATGAAAGAAAACTTAATCCCAGAATGGTGGGGAGAAGCCGTTAAAACTGCTTCAGCAACACTTAATAGTTTACCTTCTCTATCAAAACATTGAGTTTCACCTATAGAATTAATGTTTAAGAAGAAACCAAGGATTTAATTTTTCAAACCATTTGGATGTAAAGTCACGGTATCAATTCCAAAACAATTTCGAGGAAATAAATTCGATGCTATTACGTGGGATCTTGTTTTAATTGGATATGCTAATGACTACTCATCTTACAAGGTAGTAAGATTAAAAGATGAGCAAATTTTTCTTACAAAACATGCTCACTTTGATGAAATAAACTTTCCATACTTCCAATCTATTAATCCTAGTCAAGCAATTTTATTAGAAAATGAATTACCAAAATTTTATGAAAATGATATTCTTCCATTTGCTGGAAATGAATTACCAGCTGAAGAAGAAAATATAGAAGAATCAGAAAAACCTATTGCAAGTAAAAATATTGAAGGCAAAATTCTTCAATCAAATATTCTAAAAATAAACCGTAGAGGGATATCTTTAAATGCTCAAGTTCCTAAAAATCATTATAAAGCTATTCAATGTGATGAAGCAGAAGAGTGGAAAAAAGCGGAACTTAAAGAGATACAAAATATGAAAACTTATCAAGTATAGGAAGAAAGATTGAAAAATGAAAATTACAAACCAATACCTTCTACCTGGGCTTATCGCAAGAAACTCGGAGAAAACAATGAAGTTATTGAGTTTAAAGCACGTATTTTTGCGCAAGGATTCAGAAAAACATACGGTTTGAATTTTGATATTAGCAATGCGCCAACTGGAAAACCGTCTTCATTGCGGTTGTTGCTATTATTTGCTTTAAATAAAAATTTATTAATTCATCAGTTAGATGTTAAGAGCACATTCTTAACGGCACCATCGCAAGAACAAGTAGCGTTACTTCCTCCTCCTGGCTATCAATTCAAAAAAGATATAGTTTTTGATCTTAAAAAGGCTATATATAGGTTAAAGCAAAGTTCATTAGCCTGGTATAAGCGATTAAAAATGTTTTTAGAATCAATTTATTTTAAAACATCGACAGCAGATCCATGTGTTTTCTGGCGCAATGGATCAAAACTTGAATCAATGTGGATTTACGCTCACATTGATGACATCATTATTATCAGAGAGAATCCATTAGCATTCAAAGCCGAAATCAAGGGGGAGATGCAAGTTAAATACCTTGGTGAATCTCGTTTCATGCTTGGAATGAACATTAAAAGAAATAAAGATTTTATTATACTAAATCAAAAACAATATATTGAAAGAAAAATATTAGAATTTAATATTGAAAATAATCATAAACCTAAGACACTAATGCAACCACTAACTCAATTAATGAAAGCTACTGAACAGCAAGCAATAAAATTTAAATCATCTAATAAAGATTATAGATCTTTAATAGGATCATCAAACTATCTTAGCGTACTAACTAGACCAGATATATCTCATGCTGTTAGTACTCTATCTCGATTCTTAGAATCACCAAATGAAATTCATTAGCTGCAGGAATCAGAATTTTTGGATATTTAAAATCAACAATTGATATTAGTTTAACTTTAACAAGAAATCAAAAATTCAAAATCATTGCGCATGTTGATGCTCACTGGGGCAATTGTATTATAACTAGAAAGTCCATTACTGGTTATATCATTTTAATTAGTAATAACATAATTTCTTGGAAATCCTCTAAGCAAAAAAAAGTTTCTCTTTCATCAACTGAAGCGGAGTATCAAGCTTTAGCAGATTTAAGTAAAGAAGTAATTTGGATTAAAGATATTATTGAAGAAACAAAATTTTTTGAATCAAATCAATCAATTGATATCTATGAAGACAACAAAGGTGCTTTTGATATAGCAATAAGCAATACCAGTCAAAATAGATTTAGACCTAAGCACATGGACATCAAATTGCATTACATTAGAGAATTAATAGAAAATAAATTAATTAATTTAAAACGTATATCATCAAAAGATAACTTAGCAGATTTCTGAACAAAATCTTTAAATTCAATACAACTTAAAAATACAATTAATAAAATTGGTTTAAAAAATATTATTCAATCTGCTACAATCATGAATGCTTATAGCACGGGCGGATGTCAGAATAATCAAAGAAAAATTAATTCAAATGAATTAAAAATAACAAAAATAATTAAAACTAAAAATAATAATTAATTAAAAAATTGAATTCAATTTTTAATTTAAATAAAAAATATTGTAAGTTTTATTCTTACAATAATTATAAAAGTCGTTTGTGAAATTTCACAGCGAGTGTTTGAAAAAGAACATTATGATTATTACACCATAATGACATCATGATCATGATGAACAGCTTAAATTAATCAAGCTAAGAATCGATTGTATAACTGACAATCATTCTTTTCTTTTTCTTTTCAGACAATAAAAAAGTTAAAAAACAAAATATATTAAATAACAAATAAAGTCAACAACCATTAAAAATTCTAGAATCGTTTAAAATAGCATTCAGTCAATTAACAATTAATTTTAATAAAAATAATAATAATATAAAAAAGAAAAGACTTTTTCTTTTTAATTAAAAAGAAAAGTTATTATTATCAGAAAAATTTTTAACAATAAATATATATATTTATTATTTAAAATTAAAAGAGATCAATAAAAATTAATACATTTTTATTGAATCGTTATTATTTTATTATTTTTTCTTTTTCATTTTTATTTCTTCTTTCTTTTTATTATCAATTATTTATCTTACTAGGGATCTTGGTGGCGTGCACACCGCCAACCAGGCCCATACACCTCTCACCTTTTCCTATGACTGGAATTTGGGGTCAGCATGATTATTTATTCAAGAGTTCCTCAAGGCCTGATTCTGTCTCCATATTCAATAAATCATATCTCATCAATCCAGGAAGGGGCCTTGGTGTAGCACAAATGTCAAATGGGTCTTTCTTCTTTCATTATCTATTCCTATCACTGAGATTTTCAATTAGAGTAAGTTCTTCAGTGTTAGAATCAGGAAAACAATTTTTGAAGAAGCTTCTCAGGACTTATATAACTCATATCCAGTATTTTAAACTTTATTCCACATTCAACAATCTTTTCAATTATTATTATTATTTTTGTTTTAATCTTTTGAAAAGCTTAATTATCCTTCTTTTATTTCAAAGATTTTTAGAGTCATTTTGACATCAAGTATTAAAGTGATATCTCATTATCAGCAATTTCAATTTTTTTCAATCTGAAGTTGCTGACTGGCTCTCTTAAGAGTTCTGCACAAATATTTTTAATTATGATACATTGAATTTTGATTTCATTTAATAATACCAATTCTCTAATAAATGAATTAATAAAGTCATATGTTTTTTTTCTAAAAAGCTTTTGACTTGCATCACTAAATACTAATCCACTTCCATCTCTACTACCTTCAAAATTCAACATGATGTTTTTAATTTCAATCATTCAATTTAATTGATTAAATTTCTGATTGTTTTTATTCTCTTAATAAATTTAAGAGTCTTGAATTTGAAATGGTAATTCAAATTTAATTGATTTTGATTCTCATGATTATGATTTCAGTTTCATCAATGCTTTTTGTTCTTGATCAGATAAATTTGAAAATTAATTTTCATTTTAAAAATTATTTTTTACTATCACTGGTGTTTTCACCATATAACCATCTTATCAAACCAAGATGTAATTGCATTAGAACATAATAAAAATAATAAAAACACAAGTATAAAAACGAAGTACCTAAGACTCTGATTTGTGACAGCAAGTGGGAGGTAAAGGGAAGGAAGACAAAAGATGCACAAGATGACAAAAATCAAACAAAGACTACAAAGAATAATGACAATCTGTAGTTTGGTTGGATTACCGATTTTTCCCAACACAAAGTAATGCATATCATTGGTCGGATTGAATTGGAAGTGTAAGAAATTAGGTCAATTAAAAAGGGATAAAAGTTGAAGCAATTAAAGAAGTGTTGGCGAGAGCCGTCTATGGAAGGGATGGATCATTTAATTACTATAAAAATAGATGAGAACAAGCCAAAGATAAATTTAAGTTCAAAATTGAATCAATTTAATTTAAATGTATTGATTTTGATTTATTAATATTTATTTCTTATAAGCTCACCAAGCAAATTGTAAGTTGAGGTTCCCATCAAAATCAAGCAAACATTTTATGAAAGGCTCAATAATCTTGCTTTTCCTGTATCTCAATTTTTTCTCAAGATCTCCAATTAATTGTTTGAGGATTCCGAGGCAGATTCTATGGTGCAATACTTTTTTGGTGTAAAAAAAATGGATAAAAAATCAATAAGCGTTCAAGAAGTTGCTCCTTTAACAATCTGATTTATAGAAGAAAGTTAAATATTTTGGTTGTAATATTGTGCAACAAAAAGAGGGAAAGAACCAATATAGTTTACCAAAATTCTGTAGCAATGAATGAGGATTGCACTAACATGATTCTAAGTGACACCCATTGAAGAGGAAGAGTTATTGGAGGTGGTCCTTGAATATTAATGCGGGGTGGGGAGATCGCAAAGTATTTCTTCCAAGTGTATACTAATTTTTTTGAAATATTATTTGATATTGTTTTAGTCGGAGGGGAAAGCTGGGGCCCTTAAATTGTAACAGGCAATTGTGGGAATAAGTAGTTCCATTGATTGTTTGAATTAAGGGATGTTCCCCATGTTGTGCAGCTTTATTAACTGGTATTGGTGTGAGATTGATCAATTCCCCCTTGGTGGCGAAGCCACCATTTTATACTAGTTTAACTAAAGCAGGTGTGGCACCATTTAAGATCTTAAACACTCTAATGCAATCATCCTCTGGTCCTGTCATGATGAATCTCAGCACCATTTAAAATGAACGTTATGCTTTCTCCAAAAAGATTCTTGATGGCAAGACACCAATTGAAGCTCTAGTATTTGAATGAAGGAAATCTGACTTTTTTTCAAGATGGATACTGTTGAAGGAATTATAACCTCTCTCTTCATTGCTCACCCAGAATCCATCAAATTATCTAAACAATTCCCCACCCTTCTCCTGATGGATTGCACATACAAGAAAAAACAATTCTCAATGCCCCTTCTCCACATCATTGGTGTCAACAACTGCAGAAAAAGTTTTTTTGTCTCCTCTCTAAAGAAAGAAAAGACAATTATACCTGGACTCTTCTCCAACTGCTAGATATATTAGAACAACAAAACCCCAAATTCATTGTCACTGATAAAGAACACACTTTTATTAATTCCATTGAACAAACCTTTCCCAACTGTACTCACCTCCTCTGCCAGTGGCACATTTTCAAAAATATTCAACTTCACTTTTTAAAGCATGCAAAATCTGAAGAGGAATGGGAAAATATTCAAAATCACTGGAACTTTTTAGTGAAATCTCATACAGAAGCAACTTATCAGGAGAATTGCACTCAGCTTTCTCTTGTCTGGAATCCACCCACAGCTGATTATCTTTGAGAAAATTGGATTCCTCTAAAGCAAAAATTTTTTCTTACTTTGTCAACAAGCATTTTCACTTTGGAAACACCAACACATCCAGACTAGAAGGCATGCATTCTCACCTCAAACGTTTCATATCTGCTTCTACTGGTTCTTTCTCCACCGTCATAACTCAAATTTATCATTCTTTATCAATCCAAATTTAGGAAAGAACTATTGAATCTGCCCAGTTGGGATACAAATCCCTTATTGGATTACCTCACTGCATTAATCATATTTCCTCACAATTATCTCACCATGCTCTCAAAATAGTTCACTCTTTTGACATATCACCAAACCAATCAACTGAATGCATTGCTTGTGATTATTAAACATATATGGGAATCCCTTGCATCCAAAAGTTTAAGTCAGCATTTGTTCAAAACAAACCATTTACACTTGAAGATTTCCAACCCCAATGGCATGTGAAGGGGCCTCTTTCTGTATTTTTTTATACTTTTTCCTTGCCTAGAATTAATTTTTTATTCTGATTTCTTTCATTTTTTCCTTTTGTTTTCCTTTCTTTCTTTCTTAGTGCCTTGATTTAAAAGCAGATGATGATCTTCTAACTCCCCTCCCAATGAGCCCACCAAATCTGTCCACAAATATTGCTATCTGAATGAACTCTTTGAAGAATTCCAATAGTTCCAACCTGGGGAACAGCAATTTTATCTTGGAGAGATAAAGAAGCTCTTTCAAGGAAAGTATCAACTGTTTTCAATTCAAGAACCACAATTCAAGCCAGATCACAAATTCAGAGGAAGGGCAAAGGGAGAAAAGAATAAATTGAAGAATATTTCCCAATCATCCAGCAGAAGGGACCCCTCAGGATTTGAATACCATCTGCTACCAAAGAAAAGGGGAAGGCCTAGCAGGAAATGTATGGGAACTGTGAAGGTGTGTTTTTGTATTTTAATTTTTTGAATAATTTCTCAAGAAGGCCTAGCAGGAAATGTATGGGAACTGTGAAGGTGTGTTTTTGTATTTTAATTTTTTGAATAATTTCTCAAAATTATTTTGTTTTAACTCAGGCTCCAGGAAAAAAAATAGAAAAGGGGAAAAAGAAACAAGAATCAGAAGAAGAGGTGAGTTTTTTATCTTATATTATTCGACCACTTCTAATTCTTTCCATTTAATTTTTTCCTTTAATTTTTCCCTGGTTCTATAGGATGAATTTGTAACCGAAGAAGAAGGCGAGGATGGGGAACTAAAAGATCCATTAGAACCTATCAAAACTTTAAGTTTTCTGTTTTTTTTTTCTTTTTTTATCAACCCATTTAATATTTTCCATTCTTGCAGAGGTCTGGTACTTTGGTGCAGAAGAAAAGGGTGTTATCCAATCCTCTCACTCTGGAACAGATCAAGAGAAGAAAGGAAGAGGTAAATGAAGATGATGAAGATGCTCCTTACAGGCCAAGGGGAAAGGCAGTATTTGAGCAAAGTGCCACTTGTTCCAGTGAAATTTTGAGTTTTATTTTTTTTCTTATGATTATTTCTTTCTCATTTATTTCTTTTCATCATCTCCCCCCAGATTCCTTCCGCCATTTCAACTTTCTGTCCTTCTGGGGAATTTGAAGTGCCTTTGGAGAAAGTGAGTAATTTTTCATCAGCCTGTGCATCTTTTTTTTGGTATATTAATAATATAAATTCATCATCTGCCCCCAGCTTCCTTCCACCATGTCAACTTTCTGTCCTTCTGGGGATTTTTATGAAGTGCCTTTGGAGAAAGTGAGTAATTTTTCATCAGCCTGTGCATTTTTTTTTGGTATATTAATAATATAAATGCTGCACAGTATCCCAGCAAGAACCTCATTTCCCCAGCAACTGCCCTCCCCCTGATCAGTTTTGTCCATGATGTCATGGGTGATGGAAATTTTGGTTTCAGAGCAGCAGCAGTTAGTCTAGGTAGGAAAAAAGAAAATTGGCTTCAGGTAAGGCAAGAAATGGTGAAAGAGTTGGACACTAATACCTTGTTCAAAGACAGGAATTTGATGGATAATATCTATGGCCACACACATGAAAAAGCACAAAAGCGTCTCAATTTCCTCTCTGAATCAGCTCCCCCTTGTTATTGGTTCTCTTTCCCAGCCCAGGGATTCTTATTGGCAGAAACTTATAAATGCCCAGTAGTTCTTCTATCCAAATATTCTGCCACTTATCTCCCTCTCACTTTTTCCCCTGATTCCCATTCTCATAATCCCCCCATCTTGCTTATGCTCATTGACCAACTGGCTCATATTGTCACCTTCAAATTCTCCTCTGATAATTGGCCAGCACCCAAAATTGATGCCTCTTGGGACTGGTATGCCTCCAAGGAGGCCAAGGCTTGGGAAAAACCCATTCAGAAGAACTTGGATCTTGGTATGGAGTTGTTATTCCCCCCTGAACGCAAATCAGCCAGGCTTAATAAAAAAATTATTGATATAGAATAGTTGTACAATTTTTTTGCATATATATCACTTTATTATTAATTTTTTTTTTTGGATTTTATAATATAATTTCAATGTTTTTTACACTCACTCTTCTTCAATTCCACAGGGAAAGGCCACTTGGTAATTTTTTGGGGGCTTTTGGGTCCCAAAACGTTTATTTTTGGCCTGTTTATTAATGAAATCTTTAAACAATGATAAATCATGTTTTTTTTTGGCTGAAATTGAAGTTTGGGGGCTGATTACAACCCCTATCAACTTCTCTTCCACGGGACAGGACCCCTTCATAACATTTTGGGGCCCTTTGCAATTTACCTTTTTTTTTGTTCTTATTATTTTTCAATTAATTTTTTAGGGGTCAAAAACCCCATGAATTTTCTTGGTAAATATTTCTTGGGGTTTGAGGACCCCCCAAAACCATTTCCTTTTTTTAAAATTTTGAAAACACGTTGTTTAGAAAACCGCGTGTGTTTGCGGAAAACCGCATGCACGTGGTCAAAACCGTGTGAGTTTGCCTGCCGACCGTGTGACTTTAGTAACACCCTAAATAAAATATAATTTAAAATTATTTCACTATGTAAAGCTTGGATTCACAATCTTAGTTTTACATACTTACCTACTTTTAACATAGTGACATACTTTTCAGATTTTGTGTAAACTGTAAAAGTATCCCACTATGTAAAAATTGGATTCACAATCTTAGTTTTACAAAGTTACCTACTTTTAAAATAGTGACATACTTTTCAAATTTGGTGTGAACTTTAAAAGTATCTCACTATGTAAAACTTGGATTCACAATCTTAGTTTTATGTAGTTACTTACTTTTACCAAATTTGAAAAGTATGTCACTATGCAAAACAATGTTGAAAAATCTATGTAAAACTTGGATTCATATTTGAGCACACCTATTGTTTTCTGTTTTCCTCCTCTCTTTGAATATTTATTGTTTTTCTCCCCAGTTCTAGCTGAGGCCCCCACTGGATCTTGCTGGGGGCTCTCTAGATGTTGGATGCATTTTGGGCCCCTTGTATTATTGTCAAGGGTTTCTTTTATTTTTTCTTGAGCTCCAAGTATCATTGGCCCTCAAATTATTTCTATGCTGTGACCTTTGAGTCACTCAAGTTCACCACTCTTTTAGATTTTGAAGGTAAAACTAAAGGATCAGGTGATATTATAGTGGAACAAGACTTTTTAACAAATAATCCAACACTAAAACACCGCAGAAGCCTGCAGACTATTGTCTTCAAGTACTGGCTGAATCTGCTGTCAAGTTCTTCGGAATTGGTAAAACAAAAGTGAGACATAGAGAGGGAAATCTAAGATGACGCGAGTTCAGTTGATTTTTAGAACTGCTGCGCAGCTGTGCCATAACATCAAATATGAGGAAAAAACAAGTATCTTCTGAGCTATGGTGGCTCTCAGTATCAACTGTGCCTTAATTTCAATTGCAAGCAGAACTGATGCGTTTTATGATAGCCTTGTCAACGATTGCTTGACACCTGTCGAGCCATCCTTTGCTACATGTTCGGACATGTTGATGACTGAACCTTCATGAACTCAAGAAAAAATGAGAGACTTTATTGAGAAAAGTAGGGCTTTGAGTGGAATCAACCTCTCAGACCTATCAACATAGCAGTGGAGGCTGAGTTAGATCGCAAGTTCAATTAACTGACGGGGAAGAAGACTTGAAACCCATGAAGAGAAAAAATTGCGTCCCGTGTGGAAAAAAGCTCTCAAACAAGAAATGCACTTCAAGCTTTCTGACACCCTGTACATGCTGAGTTAAGGAATATAAGCAATTTTCAAAGATTAAATGCCTGATCGGTACTAATGGAGAGCTTCAACGAATTACTTCCGTGACGTACCAGCAAAACCAGACATTGTACCATTACAATGATAAGAGCCGAATCTTGTTTCACAAACTATGAGGAAGAGAAGACGCAGTTTAGCGGGAATGAGCTAAATGCAGCGCAGGAGTAGCTCACAGGATATTTGATTGCTCTGTTTCGAAAAACCTAGATGACAGATTTGTTCCGTGGGTTGATTTGCCAAACTCGAGCCCGATGGCACGCAGCCAGTTGCAGCTAAAGATAATGCGGGGATAAAGTGGACTGAGTGAATACCCTAGCCTATTTGAGAGTGCGAGATTCATAGTAGATCAAGGTACTTACTAACGAAAGGCCACGAGCAACCAGCCGAACAAATTAACTGACCACAGACTACAAATGCAAAAAGTTTATCAGTGACCACGACCGGCTGGCTCTGCCAATCTCATACAAAAGCTCAACTAGCATGGCCTGAGTCCGAGTTCGCGTAGGAATAACAAAGCTGCGCCTGAGGAATATGTTTTGCCAAGCTCAAGGAGCATAAGGTGAGTAACGAAAGGACGAAAGTAACGAGGCTAGCCATACCGTAGGTATGAGACGTAGGATTGTTGATTGAATGTATGGCCCTATGAGAGACGATTACTGTTGTAACTAGAGCAAAGCTCTCCCTTATCCTAGGAACATTCATAAATATCTACTTTGAATTGGATTTGCAAATCGTGAGAATGATCATTCGATATGATTGGCCTTAAGCAATACATACCCTCACATGCCTTCATTAAACGCGAATGACAAGCGTCAGATGGCCCTTGGGGATAGCTTAAACCATTGCAATGAGCCAATTAGACAAATACACCCGTTTACACTCGGGAGTCGGTACACGGTCCGTGGAAACCCAGCTGCGTAGACTATACCGGGGCTCCAACGTTGGCTCAGGGAGTCCCACCCTGGATCCCACCCGCCTTGGATCCCAGCCAATGATCCCCCACCCAGCCAATGATCCCCCACCCAGCCAATGATCCCCCACCCAGCTAATGATCCCACCCAGCCAATGATCCAGGTTGGCACTGCAAAAATATACACTTGTGGTTATGTTGAAGCCACCCTCAACTTTTGTTGAAATTCGGTCCTCATGACCACTCATCAAAAATATGCTTATGCCAAGTTTCTCAATCAAAATTAGTTTAATTTCAAAATGAATATATTTTAAATAAAAATTAAAAAAATTAAAATTAAGATGGAATCCTCAACATAGATGGTAGCTGGTAGTATGTATCTTGTAGTCTTGAACCCTGATCATCTTGCTTCATTCTCTAGGAGTTTATTTTTGATTATATTTTATTTTTATTGTTTGGAAGTTAAGTAGTTAGAATTAACACCTCTATTTACAATGGGAAGATTAAAAATATAGTAGTCAGCTAAAATACAGTGATTGAGAGGCATTGACCCATTTCAGGTTATTTTTATCATCTCTAGCTTTTTTACATCTTTTCTCAACTTGTCATTTTTTTGTTAGACCCATTTGAAACTCCTGACATATTGTTCAGGGGGCTTATTATTATTTTTATTCTATTTAAACTGCTGCTGTCAGTAATAAATAAAAATCATTGGTTCTTCATCCTAAAACTCCTAACTATCTGAGCCAACCAAGTGAGATTGACATCCTCCTTTCCCCCATCTTTAATCTCGAGTTCTTTTTTCCAAAAATCTCAAAAATATTCAAACTTAAAAAATTAAAATAAAATTAATTATAGAAAACATAAATTCTGAAATATTTTTGGTTCTTTTTTTCAACAACTTTGGATACACATTGTCAGGTTATGAGATAGAACAAGTATCCAAACAACCTACATTGGACTTTCTACCTCCACAAACCACTCAATGAACATCCACACATAACTGCACAAACCTAAGAACTAGAGAATGTGGGAAACCGTTGTTGGATTTGGCCACAACTGAATCTTGTTGAGCTTTGGATGAGCAACACTCCGTCCACACTGAGAAACTTCATGACCCAAAACATCCAACACCGGAATGCAAACCAAAAAATTCTTCCCCGATACTGTGAGTCCTGCTGTGGTAATTCTTGAGGCCATCAAAACACAAAAATCAAAATTTTCAGTTTTTTATCACCAATCACACAAACAATCAGCATATCACACTTCAAACTGAATAACAAACAACAATCACCACCCTTAAAAACTAACTTCAATGCCCTTAACACCCCAACATCATTTCATAAACCCACAATTTCAGTAATTACACCAGCATAAATCATTTACACAAGTCAATTACAACACATATAGTATATATTACAGTACATGGTAGGCTACATACAACAAATACATGATAGTTTATATATACATACAACAAATACATGATAATTTACATATACAACACATGAAATATAGCTACATGTACAAGTTTACATAGCTACAATACACTTTACACATAAAATTACACATGCAATTACAAAAAATCAATTCTACATATAACACTACATATACTTTACATATACAAAAATACATACAAGAATCACCTCATATGCATCAGAGCATGTAACATTCCCTGTCATGCGGCCTGTAGTTCATTTCCCAAAAAACTTATGCATGCACGATGATATCTGTAGTTCTAGATCTTTCTATGTAGAGGCTGTGTAGTGTCACATGACCAGATATTGCATCATTTGTTTGTGTATGATGTCATAGGTCTGTGCACTCAATATTTTGCAGTGATTTTGTGTTTCCCCTGGAGCTAAAGTCCCTCATCTTTTTCTATATAAGGAGCTCTCTCCCCCATCATTTTCTGGAATCATCCAATTTTGGAGGTAATAATTGTAATCAACCCTTACCCAGTGTATTCTCAAGTAATAAACCCCTTTTCTAAGTGCCTTGTGCCCCTGGTGTAGCCATTGCTCCCAGCTTTTTCAGTCCTAGGCAGCCAAGGAGGGTCTGACTCAAGCCCTCTGCTCCCACAGTTAACAAACTGTGTACCTTGACCCCTTTTCCATCCACACCCAAAACCAAATTCAGTTCATCATTCAACTCTTACCGTTTAATATCTTCAGCATCAGTTAAATCCTACCCTTTCCAGTATTTAATTCAGACGTGTAGACCACTCCTGTATTTCTACTGCCAACTTAGCAGTTGGTGGGTTTTTAGTCTCTTGAAAGGCAGAACACAGTTCCACTTTACCTTTCACATTCAGACAAAGTATATTTTTGTATCATTTTGGAGTCTCACACCGCCACTTTGATCCTGAAAAAGATGTGTTCCAATACTACCACATGCTCCCAGATGTGACACCGAATTCCTGGATTACCCTCCATTAACTCCCCACCGTAGTGTGATCTTGGACCCTTGATTCCAACACTGTTGATAAAGATTTGAAATAAATGAGGGAGATTGTCCTGCAAAATGCACACCATTTGCACTTGATATACCACCACAGAATTTTTTGCACCTTGTGGTAATTGGGTAAGCCACATCCACCCTATTCTTGTCTCAAAAGCTGTGAGTGGTCTTGACCCTGGATGTAACTCCTGCTGATCATACCCTCTCATCACATCTACCAGACTATAAAAAAGCTGTTCCACAATTATTTTGACAAATTAATCAACCCTTGGCGGCAGACCCGCATCAAGAACAGTTGCCAAATTTGACTTCTGGAGATTGTGAAAAATCCTCAAACTCTTTCCTTGCTGCTTCAGAACCAGGAAGATTGGACTAGAGTAACTTGAACAAGATTGCTCATACAGACACGTTGTGGAATTTATATTTGTGTTAGGTAGCGGTGGCGAAGGTGGAGAGGCATGCGGAGCAGGGAAAAGCATCGTGCAAGCTGATCAAAAGCTTTGGCGAAGGCGGAAAGTATCTGCAAAGTTAATCGCCTCAGGATATACCAAATGCGGAGAGATAGTGGAATCTACGGTTTACGGGGGCTGAGCGGTGATGCGGATTAGGCAATCAGACGTGGGTTACTCAGGAAGGTGCTGCGGGGTAGATCGGTGTTAAGGGCTGCGGATCAGCAGGGGAAGGAACGGATCATTTGGCGGATAACGATCCGGTCCGGTGGGCTGCGAGAAGTAGGGTGACGACGGTAGGCAGTAAGGGTTCCGGAAGTAAGGCAGATGCGGGATTGGTGATTGGGGAAAACGGCTGCGGAGACGGAAACCGG
>JNCO01003765.1:0-16261 GCA_000785685.1 Uromyces viciae-fabae
GCATAATGAGTGATTTGATAGTTCAGAGAGGAAACTGAAGGAGGTAAACCAGTGAGTTCTTTGTGATCGTTTTGATTGGATTGAATTTTGATTTCATGAATTTGAATTGAGATGGCCTTGTAAATTTGACTAAGAACAGCAGAAAAAGAACCAGTGGAGCTATGGAGGAATCTTTTGATGTAAGAATGTAAACCTTCAACTCTTGATGTAGTAGTGTTGCCAAAGTGATAATATTTGTTGATGTAGCAGGCAAAAAAATGCTCTTTTAAAGGTATCCAGTTTTCTATTATGTAATCAGCAGTGGGGGGATTCCAATGTTGGGTTATTTGAGTGAATTTAGAATGGTAAACAGAAATGGAAGCAGATTTAACAAGAAAATTACAGTATTTGAGAAAATTAGACCAGCTTTCTTCAGACTTGAAGTGTTTTCTACAATTAGTGGTGATGTTTTTAGAAATATGCCATGTGCAGAGAATTCGACAACAAGAGGGAAAAACTTGAGATATTGCATTAATGAGAGCTTGTTCTTTGTCAGTGATCATTACTGAGGGAGAAATGTTGTTCAGAGTTGTTGATAATTCATTTAGAGCCCAGAAATAATCTTTTTCTTTTTCTTGAGAGAGGAAACAGAAAGCAACAGAAAAGCTTTTATTCGATCCATTGATACCAGCGATGTGAAGAAGGGGCATTTTGAATTTGTTCGTTTTGTATTTGCAATCAATAAAAAATGTAATTGAATATTTTCTGGCAAGAGACAATGAATCAGGATGAGCAAAAAAAAGGGAGTTCACAGAGGAATCAGGATTGAGTTGGAACTTGTGGTAAAATTTGCCGATTTTTATTTCATTTAAAAGTGCTTCAATTGGATTTCTGGCTTCAAGATGATTTATTCTGAGAAAGTTTTGATAATTGTACAGAGTATTCAAACTGGAATTGATGGGATTTGAGGCTTCAGACATCAGAGTAGTTTTAATTTGAAGTGGCTTGAGACCAGCATGAGACAATCTTTCAAATAGAGCTTTGTCTTCAGGTTGAAGTCTTCTATGAACTGAATGGGTAGATGGATCATTTGAGGCTGAATGATTATGCTGAGTATTTTTAATGACAATTTTCCATTGGCCCGCCTTTTTATAAAAACTACCAGTAAATTTAAAAGGACAATTTATCTTCTTTGTTTGACCTAGCTTATCATTTTCAGTAATTTTAGCCTTCCCAGAACGGTTGCAGCCATAAGTTACTCAATGTTCACCTCCAGATTTAGTTGAATTTGTGATGACAACAGCATAACCGTGATTTTTTGCCCAGAGTTGAGCAGCAGCGTAGAGTTCTTCAGATGTTGCTTAAGACAGTTCAGGTGGGGGTGCTAGAGCCAATGCATTCATTGAAGGGGGCGCTAGAGCCATCGAGGTGTTATTTTCAGGGGCAACGGGTTCAGCAGAAGGGGAATTGGTTTGGTTGTTCATTTTAACTTTTAATTAATAGAAAAACAGAAAACAAATTTTTTTATAACTATATTCAAGATTTTAAGTAAAGCTAAATCAATAATAAAAATAAAAAAAATCAAGTGTAAAATAATGGAAATTAGTGAACTGTTTTTAATCCAAAAAAAAATTAAAAATTTAAAAAAAAAATTAAATTCCTTACCAAAGGATTTTAATATTTATTTTGGGGGGTTCGATTAAGATGGGCCGAATGGGGATACCATGGGGTGAGTATTGCAGATTTTCATATTTATTTCGGAGGGTTTGATGAAGCTGGGCCCAATGGGGATACAATGGGGTGAGTATTGAGTAGGAGGGAAGTGGAGGAATTTTTTTTTTTTGAGTTTCAATAAGGGAGTAAAAAAAAGAAAAAGAAAATTAATTAATTTCCTAATCAAAATTGTTCAAAAAAAAAAAAAAAATTATAAGGTAATTTTGTAACAACATACCTTCAAAGTGGAGTTTTGAGTGAGGGGTGTTGATTTTGCTGAGTTTAATCGATTTTCGTTGTTTTCAGAGTTTTCGAGAGGTTGGTGTCGATCAATGTGCGCTACTTTGCACCGCGGTAGCTCAAAATTTAAATTCCGTGTGCGGGCGCGGAAAAATGTGTGCCCGCACGCAGCGGTCGGATGTCGCCGCGCCGGCCAAACCGTGTGTAAACGCCGTTTGACCGTGTGCGGAAATCAATACCCTTTTTTTAATGAAATTTTTTTCTATTTGTTTCTTTGCCTCAAGATTATCAATAAAAATCATGTCTTTTCCCATCAATGAAATGAAATCTGAATCTACCACAAACTCTCTTTCTGCCCAAGAGTCCATCCCAATGGTCACTGAGGATCATAATCACCAAAATGCTCCTGAAACCCTTGATGAAACCATTGATAAAAATCTCATTAAAATGGCCCCCATGGCTCCACATCAATCCACCATACCTCCCCCTAATGAACTTGAATATAATGAAAGACAGGAGTTGGTTTATGCAATTAAAAAATGGGCATCAGACCATGGGTATGCCCTTGTCATCAAAAACTCAGATAACAGAAAACTTTAATATGTATACCACTGCAACAGATCTGGTTCTTATAGAGGTGAAAAGGATGATGATAAATTGGGAAAGAGTCGCAAGATAAATTGTACTTTCAAAATGTCTGGTAATTTCTACAAAAAGATAGTAAAATGGCAAGTCAAGATAATAGATCCCAATCACTCTCAGCCACCATCTGTTTCCCCATCTCAACATCCAGTTCACTGTTGAATATCTGATAATCAAAAATAAGGAATCCAAAAAATTACTTAAGAAGGCCTGAAGCCACTGAAAATCAAAAATCTTCCTATGAAAACCTCTGAAACTCCTACTTCAATCACTCTGGGCAATATTCATAACAAATGGGCCCACATAAGACAAGATTATTTAGGAAATAAGACTCCAATTGAATCTCTCATTTTAGAAGTTAGAACAGTTAATTTTCATCACTCAACTCTTAATTAAAATGGTCACATATCAGCGGTAGTTATTGCTCATTCTGGCTCAATTTAACTTGCTCAAAAATTTCCCACTATTCTTTTTATTAGATTGTACTTACAAAACCAACAAGTTAAAAATTCCTCTCCTCCACATTGTTGGAATAAATGATTACAACTGTTCTTTTACTGCTGGTTTCTGCTTTCTCTCTGGTGAAAAACAAGAAAACTATACTTGGGCTCTCAAAGAATTTCTTTCCATTCTAGAAAACATTCACCCCAAGGTCCTGGTCACTGACAAGGAGCAAGCACTCATTAATTCCATTGAATCTGTTTTTCCAAATGCTCAACATCTCCTCTGTCGCTGGCACTTATTCAAAAATATCTTACTTCACTGTTGAATGCACTTTAAATCTGAAGAATCCTTTGAAAAATTCAGAAAACATTGGAATTTTTTATGTGCTTCAAAATCTGCTGATATCTATAATAAGAATTTCTCTGATCTCACCCTAGTCTGGAATGTTCCCACTTCTGAATATCTTATCAATAATTGGCTTCCATTGTGTAAATATTTGAGTCTAAAAAGGAGTTTGATTTCAATTAAACAGAAAAATAATAAAAGAAAAATAAGAAATAAAGATAAGAAAACAAAAATATAAAAATACCTAAAAAGGGCAACAGATGTGTAAAGATGACTAGATATATAAAATAATAATAAAAAGAACAAGTGTAGTGCAAACTAGGAAGAAATAAAAATTAGTAACAAAAATAATAAATGATTTAAAAATGAGAAAAAGAAATAAATACCAAGAGAGGCCAATAATTAAGGCAGTTGCACTAGATTCCTTGTTAGAAGAGTGAGTCAAGAGTGAGTAAAAAGGAAAAAGCGTAAAGTAGTGATGATGTGGAAGGTATAAGTTGACAGGGATGTGACAGGTAAGTGATATAAATAAAATAAAGAAAAGAGAAAAAAGTAAAATAAAAAAAATAAAAAAAATAAATTATAAAATAAAAAAAATAAAATTATAAATTAATTTCAAATCCAACACATTGAAGAATAAATTTGTATCATACTTATGTGACAAACACCTTCACTTTGGAAATACCACCACATCCAGAATTGAAGGACTTCATTCATATTTTAAAAGATTTATTACAAGCTCAGCAGGAACTTTTAGTGCAGTTGTCAAACAAATTTTTAATGCAATATCAATTCAAATCTCTGAACGCCGCATTAAAGCAACAAAAAAATCAATAAAATTATTGCAAGGTCTTCCTGATTGTGTTGCAGATGTATCTGGTTCAATTTCTCACTTTGCTCTCAAAATTATCAACTCTCACTTCAGAACCAATGAAAATTCCACTGTCTGTATCAACTGCAATTATTTCTCCTCAATGGGTATTCCTTTTGTTCATAAAGTCAAGGATTATAGTTACAGAAAACTTAATTTTACTGTGGAACTTTCATCCACAATGGCATGTTAAGGACTTGGTTAGTCTTTTTAAATTTTTATTCTTCTTTTGTTTTTTTTTATTCTTCTTTTAAATTTCATTCTCCTTTGAATTTTCATTCTTCTTTTAATTTGAATTTTAATTTTCTTTATTCTTCTTTTAAATTTCATTCTCCTTTGAATTTTCATTCTTCTTTTAATTTGAATTTTAATTTTCTTATTCTTCTTTCAATTTTAATTTTAATTTTTTTATTCTTCTTTTAATTTTCATTCTTATTTTATTTTTATTTTAATTTTTTTTATTCTTCTTTTAATTTTCATTCTTCTTTGAATATTTATCAATTTTTTAATTCTGATTCTTCTTCTATTTTTTAATTTTGCTATTTTAGGTATTATCAAAGGAGGAAATGAAAGAGGCAGAAGCAACTGAACAATCTATTCAAGAAGAAAATGAGGAAATATATCTTGGAGAGTTATTCAAAAAATTTCAATCTTTCCAACCTGGCGAGCCTTTTTTTTTCTTATCACTCAAATGAAAAATTATTTGAAGGAAAATATGAATATGAACTCAAAATCATTTAAGAACCCCAAATTACAAAGAATAAACAATTCAGAGGTCAACCCAAAGGTGCATCCAATAAAATTCAAAGCACTTCTCATAAATCAACTACATCAGTAAAGTGTGATGCCTCTGGTTTTGAATACGTACTCCCTAGAAAGAAAAGAGGAAGACCAAAATAACAAAATGATAAAATAGAAAGCAAACCAAAAATAAAACAGGAAAATAATAAGAAGGACGTCTAAATAGAAGAAGAAACCGTTGGCCAGCTACGCTACCTGTAGTGTTAGCTTATTAAGCTACGCTACCTGTAGTGTTAGCTTATTAAGCTACGCTACCTGTAAGCTACCATTAGTGAAAATTTTTGACAACTAACGCTACAGGATTTTGGAAAAAAAATCATGTAGCCTTAGCGTAGCATTTTTTGAGCCTCCCAAATTACAACTAAAACTAACAATATTTTCTGTTAGCGGTGTTAGCAATCAAAAGAGCTCCTCTAACCTGTAGCTTAGCTATCAGCTACACTAACCTGTAGCGTAGCTATCAGCTACACTAACCTGTAGCGTAGCTATCAGCTACGCTAACCTGTAGCGTAGCTATCAGCTACGCTAACCTGTAGCGTATCTATCAGCTACGCTAGCCTGTAGCACAGCTATCAGCTATACTAACCTGTAGCATAGCTATCAGCTACACTTACCTTTAGCCTAGTTATCAGCTATGTTAACCTGTAGCATAGTTACTGTCTCATCTACATTTTTATGTGGCAAAGTGGCTGTGTTAGATATGCTAGCATTTAGCACATTTATTTTGGAAACTGAAATGTCCTTTAGCATAAATTTGGCTGAGACTAAGCCAACCAAGAAGAAAAAAATTGCAAGTCAGTACCATCAGATGTTCTAATCCTTTTTTTAATGTAAAAAATATAAAACTAAAAATAAATAAAAAATGAAGAAAATGAAAAAAAATGAAAAATGAACAATAAAATTAAGAATTGAAAAAAAAATTGAAAAAAAAAAAATTAAAAAAAAAAAAAAATTAAAAGAACAAAAAATTAAAAAAAAAAGAATTGAGAAAAATTAAAACATTAAAAAAAAAAAAAATTAAAAAAAATTAAAATTAAAAAAAAAAAAAAAAATTAAAAAAAAAAAAAAAAAAAAAAAAAAAAAAAAATTCTGACTCTCAACCTTGAAAATCCTCCTCAACTCTGAAAATCCATATCAATCTTCACGACTCAAACTAATCACTCACTGGTTTAAATTTTTCCTCTTTTTCCAATCCATCATGGATACACCCATGATGGGTCCAACTCATACCCCTTCTCAAAATGAACCCAATACTGAACTGTCTTGCCCATGCATTGATTTATTCAAGAACGTTTCAAAAAAAACAAAAAATGGTTACATCATCTCATTTGAAGATCATTCAAATTTTCTCAATACAATGAATACAGAACAGCATTTTTTTTCCAATTTTAATAAATTTCTCAAAGCAGAACAAGAACAAGAAAAAAAGAGAAACAAAGAAGAACTAAAAATTCAACAAAATAAAAATGATGAAAATTTAGATAAGTTATCAGAACAAATAGAAAAATTAAACAAACAAATTGAAAATTTAAAAAAAAATTCAAACATAGCAAATACTAGTCAAATTAATCAACAAAGCAACAATCCTAAAAATTCAAATCAACACAACACTCTTATTCTAAATCAGGAAAACATCTGTGTGAATTCTATCGCCGGACGAACGCTTGCTGCTCCGTTGAGCTGGAGCAATGTAACCCGCCGGAACGCGCGGCGGGTTGGTTTAGATCAGTCAAGAAGTGTTCGCTATGCACCCGAGACCCTCCCATCTCATACTACTCAGCGACCAACACATCCAAGGTCATCCTAGGATGCATCTTACAACTCAAACGTGATGCTGCCGCCGCCGGCAAATAAACTTATTAATGAATTTAAACCGGGATATTTTATTATCCGCAAGGTTAAGGAAACAAACCCGTTTGCTGGGTTGACAGCTACTCAAATTACTCACCGGGTCAACGAGACCCTCTCTTTGTTCTCAGACCTAATTGACGGCGCCAGGCCGAAAGTGCGAGGCGCCGTATTTTTGCACTCAGGCAACATTAAATTTTATACTAAGACCTGGCAAATGGTCCTATGGCTCCTACAAAATAAAAACAGGTGGGCTCACCTTGGTGATCCACTATTAATTACTAAACCAACATCCTTCCCTGTACTTATCCATTCAACTCCAATTTTTTTTAACGTAGAAAACAAAAACCAAATCAATGAATTTTTAACTGAAAATGAACTCAATGAAAAAGACATCACCAACATCAGGTGGCTGGGAAAACCCCATGAAAACAACAAATCACATGGAACTTTAGTTATATATCTTTTGGAAAAAAATTTAGTCTCTCAAATTGAAAAAGGAGGCCTTTTTTTTATGTCAAATTTTATGAAGGGATCTCACTACGTCAAAGCCCCCACCCAATGTTTTAACTGCCTGGACTTGGGCCACACATTTAATTTTTTCAAAAATAAATCATTATGCTCCAAATGTGGAGATAATCACAATCCTCAAGACTGTAATGAATTTGAAACTGATTCAGTGCGCTGTTTTAGATGTATTAATGCTGAAAGACAAAATCAAACTGAAGAAAATCAAATTGAATATGATGACTTAAAATACAGACACAACACCACTAGTAACTCATGCCCACTTAGAAATAAAATAATTCTTAGAAAATCAACTAAACCTCACTCTCAATAATAATAAAAACAAAAAACAGGAAATAATAATAATAATAATAATAATAATACATAAATAATAATGATAATAGTAATAAATAAAATAAAAACAAATCAAACTAATAACAACTTATTCAAAATTACCAAAATAATCTCCAACTTACCCATTTTCTCATTTATTCTCTCTAAATTTTCAAAAAATCAAATCAGATACAAACTAATCGAGACCATTAATCAACCCACTACCCCCTCTTCTTTCCCCTCTTTTTTTTTTTTTCTCTCTTTTTTTCTTTCTTCTTCTTCTTTTTTTTCTTTTCATACTTTAACTTATTAAAAGAGTCTTCAACACTTTCAAAATAATCACTAAGTTTCCACATTTTTTTCTTCATAAATTTTCAAGAACCAAAACAATCAAATGTTAATTAAGATCATCAAAACAATCAACTTCCTTTTTCTTTTTAGGTCTTCTTGAAAAAAAAAAAAAAAAACCATATCAATCACACACTACTCACTTACTTTTTCCTCTTTTTCTTTTTTATTATTTTAAATCATTCTTGTTATGTTTGTCTTTTTCATATTATTTTTCATTTCTTCCACTTTGTCTCATTTTTCCCAACATTTCCACAGGAGATTTCTTATAATCAATTACTTAAACAACAGAATACTAGTCATGTAAATACTATCATACTCAGTTGTAATTCATAAGTGCGCAATGTGAAGTCAAATTGCACTTCAAAAAAAAAAAAAAAAAAAAAAAAAAAAAAAAAAAAAAAAAAAAAAAAAAAAATTAGCCCAAGATCCTGCGTGGATCTAATTGGACCCAGTTGATCACATTTTGCCTCAGACAGATCAAAATTTCAGTCCTGCTATACCACATGAGAGGAAGAACCTGTACTATCAACCTCAATCATGACTATATAACTGTTTCAACACATCAATTTCTTGATTCATTAAGCTCACTCATTCACTTTCATAACATTTTATTTATAACTCATTCATCCTTTGTCTTTCAATTGTTCATTTTCATTTCCAGAACACTCCTAAATTCTGGAGTACTGGGGGTCAGTTTGGTGCGCAGGAAAGGTATTGAGAATCTTGAATGCCTGAATCAGATTGATCAGCAACTTCTACATTTAACTGATCATTCATTTTCATGTCTAGAATATTTCTCAATTCTGGAGTACTGGGGGTCAGTTTGGTACCCAGGAAAGGTATTGAGAGTCTTAAAGGTCTGAATCTGATTGATCTTCAACTTCTACTTTGAAATTGTTTCAATCGTTCAATATTTAAAATCTATCTATCTCCTCTCATCCCATTTAAAAAAAATGAAAAATAAAAAATAAAAAATAAAAAATAAAAAAGAGCCCAAGCAGAAATACAGGATCACACTGATCTAGTGGTCTTTGTGACTGTGATAGACCACTGGGCTAGCCTAAGATTTTGAGTACATGGGTTTCATTCCCACCCTGCTCAAATATTTGATTCAACTGTTAGTTGAGTGGTTAGTTGAGTGTTAGTTAAGTGGTTAGCGTGTGTAGCACAGCGTAGCTTAGTTTCCATTCAGCTACGCTATGCTGATTTTTGGGAAAAGGGTATGCTACAGATTCTTCAAAATTCTGTTAGCGGAGTAAAATCTACGCTAACTGTTAATGTAGCGGATAAGATTTTCAACTAACGCTACAAAAAAATTTCAATGAAAATTTTCCGCTACGCTAACAGTTATCGGCCATGTAGCGTAGTGGCCCACTGTTGGAAGAAGTAAGTTGATTTGTTTTATATTTTGATTTATTTTATATATTTTGGGTTTTCTTAATGTATATTTCATATAAAAAGATATGGGAAACAGGATCAAGTTCCAGCTCAGATGATGAATGTCAGCTGGCTACTATGTTAGAGCAAACTAACAGATAGCAGCACTAAAAATTTTCAATATCTTTATAACTAAAAATATTAATATAACAACAAAATAATGAAAACATTATTAAGCAGTGGGAATAATAAAAATATTATTGCATATTTGAATTCCTTGGTAAAAATAACCCCAGTCACTCAGCAGAAGTATAGGCAAAAAATACCTCCTTCTATTTTTATTTTATTAATAAAGAAAAATAAGAAGGAAACCCCTACAAACCTTCTAGTTAGGACGTCACCTATACTTGTATATATGTATTAAAACATATTAATGCATAAAAATGAGGTGTTGTGTATACTTTAGAAGTTAAACACATATTGGTAATAATGTCAAATGACGCAGGAGAATACATAATCAAATCCCTAGACAAATGACACGGAACTCAGTTGGCTTATGTAACCCAACTGACAGGTCCCGTGGGCCCTGACGGGCCAAAACTGCGTTGTTTGAAAATGCAATCAATACATAGTAAAATACTCCCACAGTTCTTTGAAAAATAGAAGTTCCATGTAAAAATGTTACACTAAGGAAGCTTCTATTTTTCCCTGGTAAACAAGATAATTTTACCCCGAGGAAAAAATAGAAACAACACGGGGAAAAGCAAAAACAATATGAAAAGTATTTTTTCAAATATCAATTGAATAAGAGAAATGATGTATTTAGTTCAAAGAATCATAACTCTGTCATCTCAATTGATAAAAATAAATAAAAACTATACAGATCATCCTTGGAAGACATATTTCTAAGGATAAATCCCTCGAGTACATAGCATGCATAATGATATTTTCACATTGCCCACAGAACTGCTCAATTACCTGCATAATGCCGTCTACATTCTGTGAGACATTTACATACCATTAAAAACGCACCAAGAGGATTGAAAAAGATATAAATAGAGCTCTCTTTTCGACCTCTCATGGATGATCGTCGTCTTTGCCCAGCTATACACAGTTACTACATACTACAGTCACTTTTTAGCACCAAAGACCTCAGATCACCTGTCACCTGCGCCCTAGGATCCCCTTCAGAACTCCTACAGCGCCCTCCCCCTCTCACCACGACGCAAAGATCCCCTTCAGAACTCTTCTGCGCTGTCCCCAGTTCCAGGTAAGTCTCTGGGTCAATAGGTTTGACTCAAGACCCCTATTTCTTCTACACCACTCTGTGGTAAATCTGGGTTTATGTCAGCTGGCTACTATGTTAGAGCCAACTAACAAATAGCAGAACAAAATATGAATAATATTTTTATGACCAAAAATATCATTATAAACAATAAAATGAGCAATCCTATATTAAGGAGTAGGAATAGTATAAATATTATTGCATAAATGGATTCCCCAGGCAAAATAACCTAGGGTCACTCACTGGAGGTACCCCCAAATTCCCACTCCTTAACCCTTTTTGCCATAACTGGTCAGAAACCAACATAATATTGGTTAAAACCGTGTTTACATGTAAAGAACTGTTTATACATATTATGGATATGTACATGGGTGAGGCATACTATGGACTAAGTCAGAAATACATGCAAAATAGCAGATTTGTGCTTAGTTCAGAAGTTAGGACCATACAGTTAATGCAAAACAAGAATACTGCTAAATACGGGACATTTACATATGTCTTGTTACATTGCAAGAAAGTTACATAGCCAAATGTTAAATACGGTGAAATTAACTACAATAGAAAGCCCCTGTATGTTACATAACCCAGAGCTTGACCAAACATGAGGTAAGATGGAAAACACACGGTCTCCAAGCCTCACTACAGTTATAGCACAAGTTTGTGGAGTATCTGTATCATTCAAAATGATCTCAGAGCACCCCAAATAATTATCAACACATTTTCACACGGTGAACTAACCAATCATACAGTTAAAAGGCCTAAGGCGTGACCAAACTCTTGGTTCAAAGGAAAACAGCTGTATTGGAAAACACCTGTATCGCACTAGTAACAATACAGGTTACCTTCCACCATTTATCCTGGCCAAAACAATAACGCTCCAAGGATACCAGATTAATCCCAAGGACCTCAGAGGTTACTGAGCACGGGAACATTACCCAGTACTGGTCTAGACCCTCCAGTACTGAATAAAAAATACAGGAACTTGGCTAAAAGAGCTCAAAATGTGATAACCCCAATTCCTACGAACTTGAGGTTATCCTGTACACCCCAGGGGTTGGAAATATTATATAAGGAGGCCTCTAATCCACCTTTCCAATCCCTATCGTCATCTTTATCCAGCTATACACAGTTACTATATACTACAGTCACTTTTTAGCACCAAAGACACCAGATCCACTCTCACCTGCGCTCTAGGATCCCCTTCAGAACTCCAACAACGCCCTCCCATCTCACCACAACGCCAAGATCCCCTTCAGAACTCTTCTGCGCCGTACCCCCCTTCAGGTAAGTCTCTGGGCCAATAGGTTTGACCCAGAAACCCTTCTTCTCCATACCACTTTGTGGTAATTCTGGGTTTAACCACCCCTGATAATTCATCAGGCCCCAGATCCAAGTTGGATCTCAACTTTGAAGGGTTAAACTACCCCAGGAATCTTTTCCTGGTCCCTAAATTAATCAGAGGGTTAAACAACCCCAGCATAGCTGGCCCGTCTGTTAGTTTTATATAAAATTAACACCAAACCAACGGTGAAAACTAGTCCCCAGACTATTTTCCAACACTTTTCAGCTTGTGTAGCTAAAGGGTATTCAGTCCCTGGCATCACAGAGCCTGACAGTTTAAACCACCCCTGATATTTTATCAGGCCCCAGATCCAAGTTGGATCTCAACTTTAAAGGGTTAAACTACCCCAGGAATAAGTTCCTGGCCCCTAAATTAAGCAGAGGGTTAAACAACCCCAGCATAGCTGGCCCCTCTGTTAATTTTATATAAAATTAACACCAAACCACCGGTGAAAACTAGTCCCCAGACTATTTTTAAGCACTTTGCAGCTTGTGTAGCTAAAGGGTATTCATTCCCTGGCATCACAGAGTCTGACAGAGTAGGGGGGCCAAAAAACCTTCTCTCTAGGATGGAGAAGGAAATGGCCCCACAGCGTGTGACTGCCGGTGTGTGCCAGAGCCCAACACAGCCTCTGGACAACCCGGCTGCAAGAATCCACTCCATGCTATCTCTGCTCTGATGGGTGGGTGGGTGCTGTCAAAAAACTCTGAATGTAACCAAGGGATTGGTTACAAGTGATCTTTGGAACATGTGTGCGGAAGGGGAAGGATGTCTATCCTCCCACAAAGAGGGGGAAGCCAACCTATATGGCTACCCGTGAGGGCCCTGCATGCATCAGCCATGTGGTAACACCACCAACCACTATGCGCACGGGTAATGCCAACTGGCCTGCGGTCAGACTCTTGGCTTGCCTCCTCTTTGGTCTGGCGAGGCAGGCCGCAGCTGCACCTAGCTGGGAGATGGACTTTGCCCTCCTCCAAGCTATGCCTCCCAGAAAGCTCCAATTTTAAGTCCAGCGGGCCTTGGAATTTAGGTGGAATACCCGGAATACCACTCCAGGCCGCAATATACAAATCTTCAATATATTGTGTTTTGCAAAACTATTGGACACTTTTGCAACTTTTTTTGAAAAATTATGCATTTAGAGCATATCCACCGCGGGAGGCAAATCCCGGGAGTTAAATCCTAGTTTTACCTCTCGCGGGACCCGGTTTACCTCCGCCTTGTCCAGTGTGCCACACCGCAAGCTGGTATTTGGGGAGGTAAACAGCTGTGAACCCTCAAACCACCGATCCCCCGATATCTTTGATATCTTTTCATATTATTTTTATTTTTTTTATATTCAATTTATTTTAATTTAATTTATTTATTTTTGTTGTCAAATTTTATGAATCAACCAGAATGGACCAATCAATCCTCAAGATCCTCACCTCGCAATCTCAATTCTTGAATATACAAGCAGCAATCATATCATCAAGCACTAATTGACTTGCATCAGCCCAATCCCACAGAAAAATGATCATTGAAGCAATCCCACTCTCATAACCAATGAAGAAAGAAATGAAGAAGAGGCCCATCAAGGAGGATCCAGGCCTGGAAAAAGACCCAATCTACCCCGTTTCTTTGAGAAAGGATTTCAACAACTTTACACGGATTATTTCTCTGAAAATCCAGTTTACCACGATTCCCTTTTCCGCCTTCGATTTCGTATGCAACGCCACCTCTTTTTGAAGATAGTTTCTGACGTGGAATCAGCTGATTCATATTTCACTCAAAAACCCGACGCTCTTGGACGACTGGGCTTAAGACCAATCCAAAAAGTCACTGCGGCCATGCGAATGCTGGCGTATGGTGGTGCAGCGGATTCAAATGATGAGTATCTTTGTATTGCGGAAACTACTTCGTTAAAAATCCTGGATTGCTTCTGCCTCGCAGTGGTTCGCCTGTATTCTCAAGAATATCTACGATATCCAAATTCAAATGATATCCTGCGGTTACTTTGAGTCGGAGAGGAAAGAGGATTTCCTGAAATGCTTGGGTCTTTAGATTGCATGCATTGGACTTGGAAGAACTGTCCAACTGCATGGGCTGGCCAATACCAGGGAAAAGAGGGGGTATGTTCTTATTATTGAGATGTGTTTTACTTTTGTTTCTTTCACACATGACTGACTGATTATATTTTTATTTTGTATTTTCTTTTCCATCCGTTACGTTTTCTTTTTTTTCCTTTTCCCATAGGTACCAACCATAATACTGGAAGCTGTAGCATTGTACGACCTGTGGATCTGGCATGCCTTTTTTGGCCTGCCAGGTTCACATAACGACATTAATGTACTTGATGTATCACCATTGTTCTCCAAATTAATCAACGGTGTGGCACCCACATGTAATTTCACAATTAACGTAGCATTGTACAACCTGTGGATCTGGCATGCCTTTTTTGGCCTGCCAGGTTCACATAACGACATTAATGTACTTGATGTATCACCATTGTTCTCCAAATTAATCAACGGTGTGGCACCCACATGTAATTTCACAATTAACGGGAATCAATACAATCAGGGTTATTACTTGGCAGATGGCATATACCCTGACTGGGCAACTTTGGTGAAGACCATCTCACAACCTCAAGGAAAAGATCGTAAAGTGACTTTTTTTTTTTATACTCATATTAATCTCTTATTATATTGCATATTGACCATTTATTGTCTTATTCATTCTTTTGAAACCCAGCATTTTGCCAAAATGCAAGAGGCTGTCAGAAAGGATGTTGAACGGGCATTTGGTGTGCTTCAAGCACGATTTGCAATTGTGGCTCGCCCAGCACGCGGTTGGAGCCATGAAAATCTTCAACGGATAATGATCACTTGTGTCATCCTCCACAACATGATTGTGGATTTATTACTTGGCAGACGGCATATACCCTGACTGGGCAACTTTGGTGAAGACCATCTCACAACCTCAAGGACAAGATCGTAAAGTGACTTTTTTTTTTTATACTCATATTAATCTCTTATTATATTGCATATTGACCATTTATTGTCTTATTCATTCTTTTGAAACCCAGCATTTTGCCAAAATGCAAGAGGCTGTCAGAAAGGATGTTGAACGGGCATTTGGTGTGCTTCAAGCACGATTTGCAATTGTGGCTCGCCCAGCACGCGGTTGGAGCCATGAAAATCTTCAACGGATAATGATCACTTGTGTCATCCTCCACAACATGATTGTGGAGGATGAGCGAGGACTCCCGGAAGACATAGTATATGATAACATTGGAGCAACTGTTGAACCCAATCCTCTCCGAACCACATCATTCTCCCAGTTTGTCACCAATGGAGCGAGGACTCCCGGAAGACATAGTATATGATAACATTGGAGCAACTGTTGAACCCAATCCTCTCCAAACCACATCATTCTCCCAGTTTGTCACCAATTATCGAGCTGTTCGAGACTCAACCAACCACCACAAATTAAAAAATGACTTGATCAAGCACCTTTGGGAGCGCAAAGGTGCGATGACCCCTGAAGATGAATAAAGTATTCTAATTTATATTGAATTTTTTCCTTATGTTTTTTTTAATGAAAACAACTTAAAACATAATACATGCATACTTTTCTTTCTCACTTTTTTCCCCTATTTCTTTCTTACTTATTATTTTCTTTCTTTCTTATATTAAATATAAACAACTCATATCATACAAGGCATGGCTGTTTACCGTGAATGGAGTTTGTTTTTTCTTTGAATCACTTAATGATGAGCATTGCAAAATTCTTGCTTATTATTTTTTTTCTTTCTTATATGAAATATACATACACGACTCAATTGAGGTTTCTTGTTCTTTGAATTGTCTTAAATATGAGCATTGCAAAAAGGAAAAGAAACAAATATTGAAGATGGAGATGAAATAAGAACACGGTTTTTGAATTGTCTTAAATATGAGAATTGCAAAAAGGAAAAGAAACAAACATTGAAGATGGAGATGAAATAAGAACAGGGTTTTTTTTTTCTTTGAATCATCTTAATCATGAGCATCGCACAAAAAAAAAGAAGTAAGTATTGAACAGAAGATGAAAACAAACTTTGAAGATGGAGATAAAATAAGAACAGGGCTTTTTTTTATTTGAATCATCTTAATCATGAGCATCGCACAAAAAAAAAGAAGTAAGTATTGAACAGAAGATG
>JNCO01003777.1:0-16254 GCA_000785685.1 Uromyces viciae-fabae
TTATTTTATAAAGATTTTTTTGTTGGGTTTAATATTTTCTAAAAAGGATAATAGGAAATAATGGTATTAAGGAAGGGGGCAAGTGAGGCTCACAATTGGATTGACTTAGGGCACGGAGAAAAATAGAATGAAGAGCCAATAACTTTATTATTACTTTAAGCTCAAGTATTTATAGAAGAAAAAATAAAGGAAACCCTTGTCAATTGAACAAGGGGCCTAAAATGGGTCCACAACTAGAGAGCCCCCAACAAGATCCAGAGGGGGCCTCAACAAGGACTAAAAAATAATAAAGAATAAAAAATAAAAATAAAAAGAATCTGAGAGAAGAAGAATAACAAATAATAACAGCAAAAACAACACTAAGGTATACCTGTCACTAAGATGAATCTAACTTCACAAAACCACAGAGTCGTTAATTCTATGGACCAAATTCAAAACAATAATAAACAGAATAAGAAAAAAGAACTACTTAGAGATGAGAAAAATTGAACAGTGAGATTATTTAGTCAGGGCTCTATTGGCTACAAGCTGTACTCAACAGAAAATATGATCAAACTACTTGTAGACTATGATTCAGACATATTTAGATGTTTTTTAAGTAATTTTAATTTTAATGTAAAATATTTATAAAGAATGAATAATAAAATAATTTTAATTTAATTTATTTTGATTAAAGAACAACACAATTAAAAAACATGTCTATGTAGATCTCCCGCATCACTACCTTCTGATTCTTCAGCTGTTTGCGGGTAAAATTGAAATCAAACTTTTTTTTCATATCCTTCACAACCTTTGTGCAACCTTCCGCTTTGAGGTTGCCATTATCAGTACTCTTGCCAAGCAACATTTGGTCCAAGATACTTTCTAGAAGTGTGGTTTTCTGCTTGGGAGTCAAGAAATGATTGGTCCTTTTTTTCTCATCTTCTTCAGCTTCTTCATCATTGTCATCTATTTCTTCTTTTTTCGTCAATATGTTTGGTTTGATTCCTTCATTTGTTTCTTTTTTGATTTTATTTAAATTTTTTGTATCATCAATACTAGTTATGCTTTGTATTTTCATAGGGGTCTTCTGGTTCTTCTTGACCACTTGAGTCTTTTTGGATTGGGGCTTGGTTGGTGGTTTGGGAGTTGCTTTCAAAGGTGATGGATTAAGTTTTGTTTCTACTTCTTCTACTAGAGGTAAGACTTTTCAGCTTGGGAGCAACAAGTAGAAGGGCAGGATCCATGGTAATGTTGAGTTTGTTGGCCATTCGGAATGTTCAAAGAAAAATTGGAGTATCTTGAAGAAAAAAAAAAATAACAAAAAAGAAGTGGGGGGGGGGGGGGGGGGAAATGATTGCCGGGGGGGGGGAACCAGAATTGTTCTGGATTGGATGAAATGTGACAGAATCCGCGGGTTCTTTGTGTCAAAATAAGCGCCTATGGTACGGCTGATTCTTGAATCCACGGATTTTGACAAAAAAATCAAAATCCGCACGGAGTCCTGGGATTCCTAGAGCTATGGTACGCACCCTAAGTAGAATTTTCAAGCTTGAATCTGCCAGGGGGCCTATTTTCTTTAACCCCTTTCCAAATCATCTTTCTTTCTTGTTCTTTTTCCTTTTTATTTTTCTTCATCTTTGCCCGTCATTCTATCACTATCCCAAAGTAATTTTTTCCTTCATTTTTATTTCTTATTTTTATTTTTATTAATCACTAACATATTTTTATCAGTTCTCTCTGTATCTTCCACATTTTCTTCTTTAAAATATTCAGCTGTTATTTTGTCTGGACAACTGTCCTTTATAAGGTATTCATCTTGTTTCATTTTTTATTTTTTTTTATTTCTTTTTCATTTTTCTTATTTTTATTATTCAGTGAAATCAAAACTTTAGTTTTCTGTCTTTTAAGATTAACACTAGCCACCTTTATGGCTGATTTGCTATCACACAAAAGTTTACCTACAAAATCTTTCCTTAATATGTCCCTTAGTAGGTTCCTCACCCACTGCAACAAGCGTGTGGCCACCCCCAGGGACATATATTCCGCCTGATATGTGGATGAAGCCACAGTAGCCTGTCTCCTGGAAGCCCAAAGAATAGGAAAACCAAGAAAAGAGATAAAAATCCTGTATGGACTTTGGGCAAATTCACCCCCCCAAGATGCGTCAACAAAACACTTCAATGGAGTGGCCATCGAAGTCAGAGTGATATTGAAAGTCACGCATTGTGTAGCTGCAATATAAGCCACCAGGTGTTATGCCCCCTTCCAATGATTCACCCCAGGTTTAGGGGCAAACCGCAAGAGCAAAAATGGGCCGTTACAGTTACATGTATCTGTAAAGTATTGTAAAGTAGCTTTTTTTCAATACAATTTTCAAAAAATGCATGTATCAAAATTTTTTCAGGGTAAAGTTAACACATTCATTCAAAGAAAAAAAAAAAAGGTAACTTTATCCAAATGCTCCCTGAAGAACGATAACAATAACAGAAACTCAAGAAATTTTCTATTTATAAAATGTTTTGAGAAGTTACGATACATTGTATCGTAAATTCAAGGAAAATTTACAATGCATGGTTTGATCCTGCACTTTTTTTGGCTTTGTACTATTTTTAATTTAATTTTATTTTTTCTTGCCATATGATGTCTTATATCAACAAATGAATGTCCCCAGGTCATCAATTGACCCGGGATCTTTCACCTAATCAACAAACATATATTTTAATTTTTTTATTTTTTTATTTCTTTATTTTATTTTTATTTTTATTTTATTTTATTGTTTATTTTTGAACTTTTTATTTATTTTTATGTTTTTTTTTTATTTTTTTATTTTTTTATTTTTTTATTTTTTTATTTTTTTATTTTTTTATTTTTTTATTTTTTTATTTTTTTACTTTTTTATTTTTTTATTTTTTTATTTTTTTACTTTTTTATTTTTTTATTTTTTTATTTTTTTACTTTTTTATTTTTTTATTTTTTTATTTTTTTACTTTTTTATTTTTTTATTTTTTTATTTTTTTACTTTTTTATTTTTTTATTTTTTTATTTTTTTACTTTTTTATTTTTATATTTTTTATATTTTTTAGTTATTTTTATTTTGTTATATTTTTGTGTTTACATTTTTTTTAAGAATTATTCAATTTGTATTGATTATATATAAGCAGACATCAAAATTAAAGCTTTATGGTTGAATTTCGATGTCCGCCTATATACAATCAAAAAAATCGAATTTCTTAAAAAAGCATAAACATAAAAATACAAATAATAATAAATAAAGATTAATAAATAAAATAAAATAAAAAAATACATAAAAAATAACTCAAAAATTAAAAATTAAATTAAAAATTAAAAAATGAAAAAAAAAAATATATAAAATATAAAAAACTTAAAATATCTGTTTATTGATTGGGTGAAAGATCCCAGGTCGATTGATGACCTGGGGACATTCATTTTTTGATATAAGAAATCATATTGCAAGAAAAAAGAAAATCAAAACAAATGGTAAAACCCAAAAAATAATTTACTAACTGTAAGGTAAAGTATTGTGCAGGGCCATGTATTGTAACTCTAAAGTAACTTTGAAAAAGTTACTTTAACATAAACTCATATAGCTGTTATCAAGAAAAAAGTGACAATATTTTGTATTGTATTAAAAAAAATTCTAGTAACACATCACAATTGGGCCAGTTGAGAAAAAAAAAATACAATAAGTGCTGACCACATTTGAAAACAAAATCAATACAAATAAAAAGATTGAGACATGGAAAAATATAAGTTACGTTACAAAATATGGTCCAAATATTGTAACATCACTTATCGGCCCACTGTTGGCAAGAGCAGATTAACCAAGAAGCTGATATCAGGTCTTGTGCCTACCGCATGTATAGCTCAAAGCTCTGATAACAGATAAGAACCTAGTTGAGTCTGCTTTTACCCCATTGGGGTCAGTAATCAATGCCAAGTTAGCAGGTAATGGAGTTTGAGCCAAAGATACTCCATCCCAATGGTCGTTGAGTGAGGACCTAATCACTTTAGGCTGATGTAGAACAAAACCCTCATCAGTACGCTTTACATCAAAACCTACAATAATTGTTAGGTCCTTTGACCATTCTATTTCCAGTGAACCCTTGAGGTTGGCCTCTAACTTTTGGATCAGATTTAAACTGGACCCGGTGACAATCCCGTCATCCACATGAATCCACACTAGACCCGCTTCTAAGCCATGCTTCAGAACATATAGGCTATTGTCATACTGACTTGAAGTATAACCTAGCTCAGACAGGACTGACTTCAGATACTGCCACCAACATCTGGCAGCTTGATGTGTTCCGTAGAGGGGTTTCTTCAACTGAAGGCCAAAACTGGCCGGCACATTCATGCCTTCTGGCAGCTTCACCCAAAGATTCTCATCAATTGGAGAGTTTAAGTAGGCTGCAACAAAATCAAAAGAGTGTACAGGCCACTTATAGTAGGCTGAAAGTGTTAGTAGAAGCCACATAGAAGTGAACATAGCCGTCGGGGCAAAAGCAGCATTATAATTGACACCCGCTGCTTGAGTAAAACCTTTGGCTACGTACCTGGCCTTATAGCAAATGAAAGCCCCATTTGAGTCACACTTCCTAGCAAACACCCATCAACCATCCATAACTCGTTGGTTGGGTGGTAGGGGCTTAAGTTCCCAGACATTCATCTTCAAAAGATTAGCCAGCTCCTGATTGATCGCACTTTCCCAGTGATGCCAATTGAGTGATTTTGTTGCTTGTTTGAAAGTTTTTGGAACTGAAGCCCCAAACATTGAGAATTCTTGCAAGACCGTATCAACCATAACCTCCTGGCCTGCAAAAACTTTGTCATCCGTGAAATCACCAAGTCTAAGTTCCAAGGACAACACAGCCGTCTCGGAAGAGACAATCAACAAGCCATCGGGTTGAATCGCAACCTGCGGACGCAGGAAATCAGAGTGAGATTTGTCCTCACACCTAACCCACGCTGAAGCAGTGAATTTTTTCTGGGCTTGGACCCAGAAAATCTAGCCCTTGCTTCCATCAAGGTGGCCTACAACACAAGCCTCCACCTTTCAATCATCAAGCTTCTGGCATTTTTACGGCAGAACAAGCAGTCATGCACGGCCCCCAAATAGCCGTGCTTGGTTAAAATTGGGTCTCTTGAGGAAAAGTGCCTCATAGGGCGTGACCCTACCACTTTTCAGGTTTGGAATGCAATTAAGAACATTCACTGACCAAAGGTAAGCAAGGCCTCAGAATCCCTTCCCAAGACAACTGTCAACCAAAAGTGATTGCACCATGTCACCCAGCAACCTGTTGTAGTGTTCAATCATACCGTTTTGGTAATGATGATAAGGCAGGGATCTTTCTGTTTTGATACACTTACCAGTGAGAAAATCATTGAGCGTCTTGGTGCAAAATTCTCCCCCATTTTCACTGCGGAGAGTTTTCACTTCACAGTTAGTTACATTTTCTAAGAAGAGAATAATCAAAATGATATTTTTTGTTGCTCCCAATTTCAGATATAAAACCTTAATAGCCGAATAGCCTGTTGCCTCATTATGAATAGTGAGAACATACTGCCAACCCTCAGGTGTAACAACCTCAAAAGGACCAATCAAATTGACAGCTAAGACCTCCAAACAACCAAAAACCCAATCATCAGAGCTGTTGTGATTTGTCCGGGTAGCCTTACTTATCATACACATCGGACACTAACCTCACCTGGCGGTATAGATTTAGGTAAATCGGGGCTATTGGCACACTTCAACAGCTTCCTGATTGAACACAGACTAGCATGACCAAAAAGCCTGTGATAAAAGAGTATCATCTTTTCCTTTACTGTCAGTTCTTCCGGCTTCCATTTGAAATCAGGGAGGGTTCCAAGAGATGTATGGGAAGGGTCAGGCGTAAACGGAGCTGATGAAGCAGCATTAAAATTGAATAGCACACGTGGAGATAAGGAAGAAAAATGAGAATCAGAAGAAACAGGAATTGAAAAAATAGGGTCAGGAATAATCCATTTGTTTTTGTCCCACACAAATGGGAATTGGATAGGCATATATTGATTGTGTCCTCCTGCAGATTAGAGTAGAAAAAGACGTGAGATTTCCGCAAATCTGCCAAAGATATGAGGGTACTGCGGGCTTGCTCACAGTAAAGCACTCCCCATACGTTCAAAAGATCACTGTTTTCTCCTTGGAAACACATGCTACCCACTGCAGTGACAAAAGTGTCACACCCATCAGTTGCCACCTTCAGTGGAATGGGATTTGATAATTTCTTAAAATCAAATAAAAAAAGAATCTTATTAGTGAGATGATGAGACACACCACTATCAACTAAAGGTGCATTGTCCCCTTCATCAAAATACAAACTCGCAAAGTTAAGGTGGTCAAGCTCCTTGTTGAGTTTTCCCAGTTCTAAGACTTTGGCCGACACAGGAACTGATGCCATACTTGGTGTTGATCAGTAGATATTAGTCGAGGGGCTGCGATACCCGTGATTGCCTTGTTGAGAAGAAGCGTGTTGTCCAGCATAACAAGGTCGGTAGAACTAGGCAGGACAAGGAGGCTCACCAGGGTGGCCTTGAGATGATTGCCGAGCTGGAGTAAAAGGCCTGTGTTGTTGGACATTCTGGTAGACAGCTTGTGTCCCGTTTGGAACAACAATCGGGTAGAGGGTACAAAACTGCTCTCTGTTGTGCATTGAAGGTACAGCAGAGATAGAGTGACTGGGATGGGCTAACTGGGGCTTGGCTTCAGGACAGTTTTTCGCTAAATGAAAAGTCAATTGACAGTTCCAGCACTTCCGAGAAGATGTTGCCATTGTGGTGAGAAAATCAGAAGACGGCACATTGGCGGGGTACACAGTATCTGTGTTGGACAACTGTGGGGAGTTGTATTTTTCAACTGAGTTTGCCAAGACTGTATTGATTGCAGGCGAGTTGGAAGATTTGGAGTCATAGGCCAACTGTACCTTTCAGTTATTGATCACAGCCTCAACAATTTGGATTGTCGCAAAAATCAACTTGTCCATCATCATGATTTTCTCAACTTGTAAATCTACTTCCTGCTGAAGGCGAGATTCAGGTTCAAGTGAGTTCTGAATTACAACACCGGCTAGTTCAGGTTCCGTCAAAGACATTTTATTTGAAAAGAAATCATCGAAAGTGTTAGAGATTGCCACAGTCACCATGGATGTATCAGAGAAGTCAGACGCCTTGATTGATATAAGTCGCCTCCAGATATCCATCTGAGCTGCTCTACTGAGAAAGTGAAAGCAACCCTTTAGCGTGCAAAAAATATCCGCAGATCTGGTGTAACGAGTAAGATTCCTGTGAAAACTTTTGTCCACACTTCTTAACAACAGAATACGCCCAATTTGTTCCTCAGAATCTTTTAGGTTTGGTTTGTTGAAGAAAACGGGGTCATTGAGAATCTTGCGCTGTTTCTCTGTGATAAAATCCAGCCAGGAAGCAAAGTTGGTGCCATCCGAGCGCAGCTGGTCAGATTCAAGGATAGATTGATTAATAAACGCAAAAATTCAAACGTTGTCCTGAAGGGAATTATTTTGAGACTTCATTGCCTGCTTGAGAAGCTGATTAACTAAAGACTCGGGATACATTTGGTCTTCAGTGGTTGGAGTAGCCACAGGGGCAGTTCGAGTCTCACTTTCAGGTGTTTGTTCACCCTTGAGATGGTATGTTTCAGTGGTAGCTCTTGATGGCGGGCGAGAACCATTTCACAAGCTGGTTGAGGGTTGAGCAGATGTTCTCGAGACTGATATGATGGAGGAGTTATTGATATGGCTTTGGTGAGTGACTAGGGGTTATTTTTGGGTGTAGAATCCATTTCTGAAATAAAAAACTAAAGAATTCCTGCTCCTTCATGGAAAAATAATATTTTTTTAATTGAGTCCACTTTAGAGTACCACACCGTCATGTGCCCTTTGAAACCTTTCAAATTGTTCCTTGCATTGCCACAAACCCGCTATAGACACTTTAAATGATAATAACTTCATTACCTGGGGCAAATCATTTAAACACTTAATTGTGTCATCATTTGACGATTCTTGCACCAAATTAATTTTCTCTCCAATTATTTTATTTAACTGTACCACATGTCAACCACATCAGCATTGGAATTTCAATCAAGAAATTTTGTCAACAGGTTGTGAGCACCCTCAACTTATTGTGTTGATTGGTTACCAAAATGAGCTACCCTGCCACACCAAGCTTGCATGAATTTTTATTTGACAGAAAGGATGTTCCGCTCTAAGGATTCCATCAACCCTTCCCTATCTTCCAAGACTTTGCTTGCAGCCTTCAAACAAATATTGTGTTCTTCTTCTGTAGGAGCCCAAACCACCTTTTTCCAGACATCTAAGAAGTCTGACCATTCTTTTTCTTCTTCTGAAGAAAATAATTTCCTACATTCCGCCAAAATATTATGTTTGATGTGCCATATGCACAAGTGATGGGCTGAGTTTGGGAAGACCTTCTTGATTTCCTTTGCAAGCGCTCTTTCTTGGTTGGTAACAAAAACATCGGGGAACCTCTCTTCTAGAAAAGACATTGCCCACTCATAGTAACTATTGACTTCCCTCGAGAGCAGCAAAATTCCAACCGTGGAAGTTTTAGATGAAAAAGTTATCCCCACAATTTGGAAGAGAAGCAAGGTGTTTTTGTTTTTCTTGTAAGTGGAATCCAGTATTGCAACATGATGGAAGCAACAAGTCAATTTAACAGATTCGGGGTGTGCCATGAAAAGGACATCCATCATGTTATTGTCTTCATATTTTGTTTCAAATACCCAGCCTGATTCTGTTGAAAGTCTCAACAGAATCTTGATAAGACTAGAGCCAGACCGCTCTTCTTTTTTGATGCATGATTTCCCATGCCAAATATCCCTTTTTTTCAAGCACTCCTTCCCCGTTAAACTAGAAATGTTGCTTTTCAGCTGCCTCCCAGACAAATGTTCCCCAATACTAGACTTCAAATAATCCTTTTCTACTTCGCTCAGCCAAAAATGGACAGGATGGGACAAAGGTTTGGTCAAAGGTGAGTGGTTGTGGAGCTGTGTTCCCTTTTCAACATTGTATTTGACTTACCAAAAGTCATTACTGACCTTTTTGCTACCATATAATCAAGAGGGACACCCACACTTCCTACTTGATGTAACTCTTTTGTGGTCTACTTGGCATTCTCACCCCACCAATCACAGGCTAAAGTCATGTGATAATTATTCAAATTAGCATTAACAATGCCATATCCATGTGAATAGGCCCATTTTTGGCAAAACAAGAAAGCAACCACTTTATCCTTAAATCTATATGTGGGTGGGGGAGCAAGGGGATCTACAATAAAAATGCAAACAATCCAACATTAGAGTCATCACTGATTGGCAAACAAAAGATCAAAAAATATGCACCTCCAACTGTATAATCAACAGTGTTGATATCTTCAAGAATTGGAACCAGTGTTCCTGTTTCCTCTTCCGTCAACTATCAAAAAAAATCAAAAAAATTGATTAATCAAAAATGTGTCCCATAAAAATAATGGATTCTGTATTAATAACTTACAATGTGGTCTTTAGAAGACCCTTGTATGCTTTCACCAGAATTCTGTTCCATATTTTTAAGTAAGAGTGTTTGAACATTTTTTTCTTAAAAAAGAAAACCAACAAATAAATTGCATCAGCCGTTCAAAATCTCAGCCCAAACTTCATCATAAAACTTTACTCACCAGTGGTAAGTTTTGTAAATGTGAGAGTGGGTACGCAACATGTGGCTCAACAATTGTTTCCCCAGAAAATAGGGAAGGGGTGCCAATTTAGGCAGTGTGGAGCAATTGTTGATCCACCCACTGCAATTTTTTTTGCACAGCCCTGTTCTGGGGCGTACAACCCCCGCACAATACTGTTTGGGGGCTGAAACTATGGTATACAATAGTTTTAGGGCCAAAAATTATTGTATACAGTACCGGCGTACCCAAAACTATCGTATACAATAGCCGTGGACCCTGGGATATCATATACGATATTGAGGTTTTGGGACCGTATACAACAAAAAAAGGTTCCCCCATTGTTGTATACAGGCATTTAAAGGGGGGTGCAATGTCGTATATGATACCTATACAATAAAGTCTCGTGGTTTTAGCGCCCCCTTATTTAATATAGATTCCTTTCTCTCCTGTTTGCTTCTCTTTTGATTTTTAATTTCAATTAATAATTTTTTATATTTTTACCTTTTGAATTTGTGAGTGCCATTGTTGAGTATCAGTCTTTTGAAATATGAGTTGAGTGAGTTGAGTGTGAGCTTATAAGTCTTTTGAAATATTTATTTATTTTATTACATTAAGTTATTGTTTGGTATTTTTGTTGCATTTTTATTGGATTCATTATGGTCTTATTTTTTTAATTTGTTTTATTTGGCTTTATTCTGTTTTCTGTTGTTATGTTTTTCTTTTTGTTTTGTTATTATTGTTGTTTTTATTTGTCTAGTTATTTTATTTTTCTTTTGTTATTTGTGTTATCTTGGTTTTTTTTTTATTCTTTTGTTGTTATATGTTTCTTCTTCTTTTTCTTATTTTCTTTTTATTGGTGTTACTTTGGTATTTTTTTTTCTTATTCTTATTCTTTTATTTATTTGTTTTTGTTTTGTTATGTTCTTTTACTTTTCTTTTTTTTTGTTTTATTTTTTTGTTGTTTGTTACTTTGATCTTTTTTTTCTTATTCTTATTCTTTTATTTATTTGTTTTTGTTTAGTTATCTTATTTCTCTTTTTCTTTTGTTTCTTTTGTTTCCTTTTTTTATATTAATTTTTTTTTTTTTTTTTTTCTTTACTTCTGTTCTCTTTGTTTTGTGGTTTTTTGTTTGTTTGTTTGTTTTGTCCTTACTGTTTTCTTTATATATTATCCTTCTTGTTGTGTTTTGTTCTTTTTTTCCGTTCTCTTTTTTTTTTTTTTTTTTTTTTTTTTTTTTGGGCCTAAACTAATGTGTATAATAGCTTACCGGGGGCAGTATTGTACACAATTGTCTGAGGCAGAGCCTACCGTATACAATATTTTTTTTATTGTACACAGGGTTTCTGCCATTTAATCCCCAGTTTCTGACCGTATACAATACTTTTGTCGGGAAAGTATTGTATAAAGTATTGAGGGCCTTGGGCTTTGTCATATACAATACGCCAAATTATTGTATACAACAAGATTTCCAGGACCCCCAATGTTGTATACAACAATTTGGTGGGCCCCCGATATTGTATACAATACTTATATGATCAAGTATTGTGGTTTTAGCGCCCCCCTTAATTAATTATTTCTTTTTATTTATTCATTATCATAATTATCATTATTTTAATTCATTTATTCAAATTCATCTCAGCAGGAGTTCAGACACTCCAATTCACAAATCAATTTCCTTTCATCAATCCAAGACTTAAAAATTATTATCATTTTCTTTTTCACTCAATCAATACTTGCTCAAAAACTTAAATGGAAGAATATAAAGAAGCCAAAATCAATCATTGGTATATTTATCTCAGACTCAACAAACTCAAAACAAAAAACATCACAAACTAATAACTCATTTTTCTCTTCAACTCAGACTAAAAATAAACCATCAAAACAATTAGAGGCAATTCTGCCTTTCATCACTCAGTAAGAAAATTATTAATAAATAAAATTATCAAAAATAAAATCAATTCTAATATTTTTTTCCTTAGTCTTTTTTTCCTCATCTCAAAAAAAATCCCCTATGTTCCTCCAATAAAGTTTAAAAAAAGATTTATAAAGATATTGCCTGTTGGTTGTCATTTTTCTATTCTTATTTTTTTAAAACATGCTTAACCTTTTTTTTATTTTTTTATTTTTTTATTTTTTTATTTAGCAATTAAGTTTGGTCTTAGGCCATTTAGAAAATTTATTTCTTCAAGGTTAAAAGCCAAAGACTTGATCTGAATGGCAACTTTGGCAACAACTAATTCTGCCACACCAGGACCAGGAGGCAACATCTGGTTCCCCTTGATCACTCTCAAAGCAATAGTCAACGGCACCCCACTCTTAAATGATGAAAATTATTCCATCTGGAGGACCAAGATGCAAAACTCATTCAACTTATCAGGAATCTTAGATGTGATGAATAAAAATGGCAATGAACTTGATCCTGACATGAAAAATGAGATTACTGGGTACATTATCTCCAAGTTTGATGCAAAACCACACCTGCTTTTTGTGACAACTCAAAATGAATATGACACTATTGCCTTATGGGTGGCTACCAAAGTGCACTTTTCCTCTTACCAATTGGCTAATAGAGCTGGTGTTTTTCTAGACTTTCTTCACCTTATGTTTAAACCCAAGGCGGTTGACAGTTTTATTACAAAATTTAAAATCTATCAAACTCGCTTGTTAGAGGTTTCTATTGAACTTCCCAATGATATTTTAGCTTATTTAGTTTTATTTAAATTTCCTGAAACATTATTAACAATGAAAACACAAATACTCCACAATGGGAAAACTCTCAAAGTTTAAATGGTGATAACTCACTTAATGTTGCAACTGAAACTGGAAAAAATAGTGTGAACAATGAAGAAAAGCAATCTTCACACTAATTTGTCCAGGTAAGACTAAAATAAATGAACATCTCACAAATGTGAAATGACAGCGAAACTAAAAAACAGAAGAAAGAAAAATAGAAAAAGAGAAACATGTCATGGATTCATGACATGTGAGAAATACACAAGTTGGAAGCAGATCCACTGGCTCACTAGCTCAACACTTAATTCAACATAAACATGAGTTGAAAGCAATGTCCAATGCGACACCAACGGAGGATACCCCTACGGCAACAACTTTCTTTTAAGATTGACCTTGCTGCTCAAACAGTGTACATAATCCTGCAATTAAAAGGCACACTAAGGAAAAATGTTGGGAAGAACACCCTAAGCTACAACCACCTCCCAAGCAGCAACAACAACACCCCAAAGAGACCCACTATTTCAGTTTTTTCATCAAGTACAAACCTTTTGAATCTGATCTCAACCATATTGTAATTCTTGACAGCGGCTGTTCAATCCACATGTTTTGATCTGAGGACATGTTTTATCCACTAAACACCAAAGAAAAAGGAATTATCAATACTGGAAAACCTGGCACCAGCTTGAAAATTGAAGGCTGTGGGATGGCACACTTACAACTCAAATCAAGTATTTTATCTCTCAAGAAGTCTCACTATGTGCCAGAGGCAAACATCAATCTGATATTTCTTGGAGCCCTCTTAAATCAACGAATGACCCTCTAAACAACTGTTACAAAGAAAGGTCCACCACTAATTTAGCTCAAATCTAGGTCATCAACTGTCTTGTGTGGCTACATAATAAACAAGTTACTATTAGTCAGTACATATTGAAATGTGATGAAAAAACCTCAACAGATGGCAAACTTTTTTAGCCTTGAAGATCTGCATAAACTCCATCAGTCTCTAGGTCATGAAAGCATCAAAAACATGCTCAAAACTCTTTGGGATACACATTTAGATACTAAGGTCATCAAGGAATTCAGCTGCAAAGATTGCAATCTGAGTAAAATTAATCAAAATTCATTCGACCGCACTTTGACTCCGCCTAAACAACCAATGGATAGAATCAATCTATATCTCATTGGTCCTTTATCACCCACATCTTAAAGCAGGTCATTGTTTTTCCCTAGCGCTAGTTAACAACTTCACCGTTTTAATAGGAGCCTTCCCACTCAAAACAAAGAATGAAGCAGCTCAGAATATCCAATTCGCCATTGAGCAAAAGTATTGAAAATGTGGCTACTACCCCATTGAAGTCTGTTCAGACGGTGGCAGCAAATTTCATTATCAAACACTGAAAAAATTCTTAACAGAAAGAAACATCCAATTACTTCTTAGTGAACCTCACCACCTGCAACACAATGGGAAAGGAGAAAGAGAAAACAGGTAATTATGTGAGTCAGCTCTTTCTGTGTTTACTCAAACCAAGATACCAAAAAATCTAGGGCACAAAGTAATCCAAACCTGTGCATTCTCCCTAAATCAAATACCTTGAACTAAAGATCAACCCAGTCCTTATGAAATTTTTCATGAAAAAAAATTACCATCTGATTATCTACAAGCCATTGGAGAAACACTCACCTGGTTGGAAATTGAAATTTGACTCAAAATGAACAGAAGGCATACTTGTAGGTTACAATCACAATCTACTTTCCTGTTTTATACTCACGCCAAGAGGATACATTATTTCATCTAAAAATGTAGTTTTTGATAAAAAAAGAAAACACTCAAAGAAAATGGTTGAACGATTTGTTTCCCAATGAAGTAGAGTTTGAAACCTCAAATGAATCAGACCTTCTCAAATCAACCTCGAATGAGCACCAAAAGACAACCAAAACTGATATCATTTCAGTTCACTCCAACACTGAACCAAGTACCTTTCAAGTAAAGGAATAAAGCGACTCTGACCAAGCCTTTGAAGATGTTGAAGATGTAGACAATTATTCAATTCTTGACTTGCTCATTCCCTCTCCCACTCCAGTGGCACACTAGGGGAGGTTTCTTGGCACTCTCCATAGAGTGCTTTCACTTAAATTTTGCTCAGAACCTCGTTGGAAGTCATCCCTTAGGGAGTATGTAATGCGATTGTAAATGATATGTCTTGTTGGGTTCAAATGGGGCTGGTACCACTTGTAACCTATCAGTAATTCACTTATAATCCTGCTACAACTGAGTTGTGACATGGCTATTAGCTCACCTTACTTTTGTGACCCAAAAGGCTGAACTTGGGGCCCCCTGGGGCCTTGTTTCAGCCAAATGTCCACCCAAACGTGCACGCGCACAGTTGAGTGGACATTTTTTGTTCTGCATCAGTTGGACCTGAATTGTAAATCAATTCAAATTAAGATACACTAGAATTGAGAAAAAAAATTGAGACAACTATTGGTCATGTATACAGCAAACATGCTACACATTTCAAACAAAACGCAACATGAAGTCAATGGAAAGCACTCTTTGGAGCATCAGATCCGGATCCGCATCCATTGAGAGATCAAAGCACCAAAGTCAAACCAACTAAATACTCAGCATTTATCCAAAATGAACCCTGTAACTACTTTGAATCTCCAAAAAAGATCCAATTCTAAAAAATGGAATGAGGAAATAAAAAAAGAGCTTCAAACAATAACAGAATTTGATGTCTGGGAAGAGTACCATGGAGAAGAAATCATTCCAAACCTTATCAACTCAACATGGGCCTTTTTGATCAAAACAAAAACCCATGGTGATCCTCATACTTACAAGGCTTGTATCTGTGCCAAAGTTTATAACCAGAAATTTGGGGTTGATTATTTCAAAACATACACCCCTACTGGTAAGCCAAAACCACTCGGGGATTTTCTCATCTATGCAGCTGAAAACTTTCTTCCAATTTTGCAATTCAATGTGAAAGGGGATTTCCTTCACTCACCAATACAAGAAAACATTTATTTGAAAGTTCCTAAAGGCTTCATTAAACAATTTCAAGTCCTCAAATTGAAAAAGTCACTGTATGGACTCAATCAAGCACCTTTAAATTGGTACAGCTACTTAATTGACTGAATAATGACTCAAGTATATAATTAAAGTTTATGTGATCCATGTATGTACCTTGGTAGAGACAAAAAATCACCTGTATTTTTTCATTTCAATGATTTAGTTGTAGTTGGTGATTGTGAAACATTCAAGGAGAACTTCTTAGCTCAGTTCAAAATTAACTCTTCTGCTCATCCGCCAAACACTCTTCTGGGCATGAAGGTTGAGTTAAATAAGGGGTGTGCTAAAACGACGCCCCTGAATTACTAGAACAACACCCTGGCCATTGCTACAACAGCCAGGGGTGTTGTTTTAGTTAAAAAATGCTCAGGGGGGTGTTGTTTGAGACACCCCGGAAAAAATCCAAAAAAATCCCCATGGGGGTTTTGTTTTTGTAAACGACACACCCGGGGGGTTTTGTTTAGTAAACGACACACACGGGTGGTTTTGTTTGGTAAACGACACACCCGGGTAAACAACACCTCCAGAAAGGTGTAGTTTTAGTAAAACAACACCCCCCGCGGGCAACCCTTGCTTCTCCAGGTGCAAGGGTGTCGTTTTAGTAAAACAAACCGACGGAAAGGTGTTGTTTTAGTAAAAACAACACCCCCCCACCCCCGGACCAAGTGTTGCTCCCAGGAGGATATGTGGCCATTTTCTGGCCACACCACCTCACAAAA